>DF239016.1:190078-275032 GCA_000507305.1 Breviolum minutum Mf 1.05b.01
TTATCCCCTATAATTGAATAAAACGTAACAAGTTATATACCCGAGATGTACTTATATTACCTACTATACCCCAAAAATCAGTTGTATATAATATAATCCCTTTATGATGGTTTATTTATTTTTATTTATATATCCTAAACAACTTGCCGGGGCCCGAAATGTTCAGAAAGCCCAAGCATTTGCCACCACGGGGCCACTCCCCTCCGACCGTTGGAAACTGATGAAGCGAGTAGTTGGTTGAAGTACCTCCTGCAGATGCATCATTGTGAGAAGGCGGCTGGGAAGTTGACTTCCCATTCGCTAAAAGCCACCTTGCTTCAGTTGTCTATGCTTAGGCGTGGAATCAATGATCAAGACCGCATGGTCGTAGGCCACCATGTGTCGCGAGTCAAGATGACCCTCACATATTCCCGCGACGCGGCCAGCCGGCCGTTGAGGGTTTTCGAGAAGCTGATGGGCGAAAATTCGTTTCGGAAGCTTTGACCCGGAAATTCGTTCCAGATCTGGCCGAATCAACAAGCGAAAGCAAGGCCTGGGTCGCAAAACAAAAGTCATCGGATCCAAACCCCCCACAAAAAGCAAGGGCCATGCTGCGCGGTTTCATACAGCAGAGTGCAAAGGTGGAATCCCGGGTGCGGGCCATTGAAGCCCAGCTGCAGGCGACAGGGACCCCGGCCACGGCGATGAATTGGTTATGTCTCGGCTTTGTGTCAGTGATGTCTTCATTGTTTGAGTGATGTCTCAGTGCTGTGCCGGTGGTATCTCAATTATGTTTTAGTGGTGTTTTGGTGATGCTTTGGTGATGTCTCTGTGATATCTCCGTTATGTTTTGTTTGTGTTTTGCTAGTTGGGTGGTGGCAACTCAAATATCTGTTATTTTCATCCCGATCCCTGCAGAAAGATGATCCAATTTTGACGAGCATATTTTTCAAATGGGTTGGTTCAACCACCAACTAGAAAAAATATTTTTTATTGTTTACTCTCTAAAACTAACAGCTTGCCCCTCAAATAGGCCCTCCCAAAAGGACGCTAGTCTTATAGTCTTCTAACATTTTTTTTCAGATGCGAACTGTTAGTTTTGCAGAGTGTAGATGGTGGTTTTACATATCATTGCTTAATGTTCACCCTCCTGAATCTTCGGAAAAAAATATAATTTTCACATTCCCGTTTCGCATCGGACATGTTGGTTTCAGTCGAGGGTATATCCAGCTTAGGCTCCTCAACGCCTGCCAAGCCTTTCTGATGTCCTTAGTGTGGTCAATGGTGTCTCGGAGAAAAAAAAGGTCGAAACATGACTTCATTCCCATGATGAAAGGAAGAGAACTCGCAACAAAAACCTGTGGATAGGGTATAGTTGTCTACTATGCATCAAATTGATGTGTGAAGTCCATTCAAGTCATATCTATCTTTTGAATTTATGTATCAGATTGATGTATCAAGTTATATGTATGGTCTTCCTTTTTTTGTATTGATGTATGTACTTTTCTCACTGACCTAAAGGGACATGTTTGAGTCGGTAAGTTCATGGCCATATGTTCCCCTTGAAACCGGATAAGGGTAGCCCCAACGATCACTGCTAGCACAGCGCGCGAACAGCGAAGTGTATGATCCACTAGAGATGTGTTTCACTGATAGAACAGATGGGAACCCCTAAATGTTTTTCGTAAGTTGACGAACCCTTGGCTAAACATTTCACTTGTTTACACTGTAATTGCACCTTAAAAAGAGACAATGATTGATAAACAAGACTGTTGTTGTTGTTGTTGTTGTTGTTGTTGCCTCCTTTGCTTTCAATCATTTTGTTTGTCCCCCGGGCCTACAGGTGTGCACTCATTGAAGTAATTGTACATCCAAGAGGGGGAAATGCAGTCAACTCTTAGGTTCTACTGGGCGTGGTGATGGTGGTTGCTTCTTTGATGATCGGCAATCTCCTTCAGGCAGGGCAAATCTTGGATACAAAGAAAGAGATTGAAGTAGTCTCACTGGTTGTTTCAACACACCTTTGGAACACACCCCTAAGCCTTCACGAAAAGGCTAAAGAGGGATTTCTTTCATAATGGACTTGGGGGATTGCCTGGGGTGTGCTCTACTTGGAGGATCATCCCAGATAGTAAGTGGTTAGTAACCCCCGTTTATAAGCTATTTAGCCCATTTGGAAGGGGAATAACCCGATCCTTAGGGGACTTACTAACCATGGTTATTAACCACTTACTAACTGGGGTGATCCTCCAAGTAGGGGTGTGTTGAAACAAAACCTTTGATAACTGGATCCCACGATCCTCCCGCCTTGTAGGATCGATTTTTTGCTGCTTAGGCGTCATGGGAAATCAGAGGAATCTACGGGAGTGTCCCCCAACAAGAAATAAAGCCCTAAAGGGCTCCCTATTGAGGGACAATGGTGGCTAATACCTTCATAAGGGGTCCAAATACCTTTGGATGTTTGGGGAAGTAGCTAGAGTGAAACGCCTTTTCGTTAAAAAAAACCTTTGGACTTGAGTTTTATCAAAAACACCTGCACGTCAAATGGTGGTGAAACACTTCCCGATGTTTGGGCATCCTAAGGGAGGTAAGGGCTTTTCTCGGGAAACCATATAGGAAACCATAGGGCAAGATGGGGGACCCACCCAGTATGATGGACATGATGGACACCTCAGGAGAATCCCATAAAACGTATTGAATTTTTGTCTAAAACCCTACCCAGATGTGCTTGGAAGCCGCGGATAGTTCCAAATCACTCCCTTCCGTTCACACCAGCTAGCCTAAGGTTTTTAGTGCAAACCCAGCCCTTTCCCCAACACATTTGAAGGGAAGAAATGTCAAAATTCTGTCGAATGTGCATGTCGGCAGGACTACCTCCGGAATGATCAAGTGAACTTGGAATTTTGGCCAAAAACAAGACCCTGGAAGTCCAACCACCATTTTTTATAGGTTGGTTTCCATACCACCATTTTTTTAGTAGGGGTTTGTCATCTTCCAAAAGGAACCACCATTTTTAAAATGGTGGTTGATTTCCAGGGAAGAGAAATGCGAAATGCAGGTGGTGATTAGAGGTCGTGGAATGGAGATCATGGAGTCCGCATCTTTAACAAACAAACAAACAAACAAACAACTCGCACTCGTGAATATAAGTATAGGTTTATGGTGAACATATATTATGCATATATCTATAGCTTTGGGTGAATAGAACTATAGATTTGATGAATATAGCTATAGTTTTGTTGAATATTTCTGTAGGTTTGAGCCAGGACAACGAGAGGTTTGGTGAAAACAACTGCGTGGTGGTGAGCCAAAGATGTTGTGTTTTTTTGAATTTGCAACTCAAAACCTTGGAAAAGCTACAAAAGACCACAATTTCTTGGTAGTTTCGCAAAGGAAGTTGTTGTTCTTGAAATTCTGTTATTCAAGTTTGTGATTTAGTACTAGCTCACAAATATGTATCGCGACCTCACACGATCTCACCTCCAAAGGTAGCGACTAGGAAGGGAAATGGGACCCCTTAGTTCAGGGAAATCTAGGTTGGTGAAATAATGATTCCATTTGGCCAGATATGGGTGTTTCCAAAAATAGGGGTACCTCCAAATCATCCATTTTAATAGGGTTTTTCATTATAAATCATCCATTTTGGGGTATCCCTATTTTTGGAAACACCCATATGTGTATATACATTTAGGTTTAACCACAATCACCAAAGAAAGTATCTCATCCATGGTCCTATAACTAAACAACCCTGATTTGAAAGCATTTCGGTTATCATATGTTATCAAAGAGATCGAAAACAAGTCTTGGCAAGCCGAAGAGGTAATTTTTCGAGAATACCTGCAGCTAAACAGACCCTTGAAGTTGATTGTGGGTTTGCAACGAAATGATTCCACTAAAAGTGACCCAACTTGATCACCCACATGGAGGTCACTTAAGCCCTGAAATGATCACTTAAACCACCCAAAAAGGTCACTGGGAAGAACCTGGAACGTTTATATATTTGGAAGAAGCCTTGGGTTTTGAGTTGTGTGAGCATCGCTAACAGTGGGTCCCAACTGCTGGTGAGCATCGCAGCATCGCCATATCACTTATCAGGATCCTGAAATCTGAAGCAATCAGGAGCTCAAGTTCATGTCATACGTTTTTCAGGTGATTTTTTACGGACTGTACCATGTCACTTAAAGGTGAATTCATGGTTTGGGGCCCGGTGGTTGGGATTCCTGGGATCAATTTCTGAAAGGGAATTGTTACTTAAGGGTATAAAAATCCCAAACCACCGGGCCCCAAACCACCAACCCAAACCATTAGCTGTACCATGGTAAATCACCATTCTTCACCATTAGAGAGAATATTTTTAAAAACTTAGCAAGTCCAAGTTCTGTGCCCTCCTGGAAACTAACATATCCCTTCCCAAAGCACTTATAAATGGCGTTTTTCACCCCTATAAATTGCCTCATGAATGGGTGGGGTTATAAACCCCTATAAGCGAATGTCATTTCACTCCCTTTTAAACTGTTTTTTTGGGCCCACCTTGAAAGTCCTCCAACGAACTTTGCCCAGGAAGATAGAGAGTTCATTTGGCGTTTCTATGGCACCGCCTATCGCTCTTGGTAGCTTGGAAAGCCGCGTCGGTTTTTCGTCCAGTCGACCAAGGAAAAAGTGGCTGTTCTTTAGGATGATTCGTGTAAAGGATTCCCAATCTTACCAAGGGGCAAAGTTTGGTCTTTGGACTTTTGTGGGAAACATGAAGGATTGGAATATGAATCTCCTTCTCAGTTTTGGGTGATCTTCAGGTTCCAGCCGTTCGTTTTCGGGGGGAAGTAAAATGGCCCATGCTGTTTTTTTGTTGGGAAAAAAATCCGAAGGTTGGAAAAAATGAGCCCCTGCAATTTTTGCAGGCAAAAATTTCGTTCCCAGCGAAGGAAAAAGTGAAGGGTGGTGGAAAATCTGGACCTCAAACATTTTCTGTGACACATGCATGGAGGATTTGCCTAGTTAGTAAGTAGTTAGTAACCCGCATGTATAACCAATTTAGGCCATTTGGAAGGAGAACAACCCCAATTAGGGGACTTACGATCACCATGGTCACTTACAAGTCCTGGGAGGGATCCTCCAAGTATCCATTTGACGAAGAAGTTTTCGTTGGGGCCCACGACTCGACTTCAATTTCGACAGGGCATGATGTTCTGTGGCGGACGGTATTAACGGGGGGGGGGGGCGAAAATGAGGGTCATACCCCCTGTCATAACTAAGATGTACTCCGTTATTTAAAAAAAAGTCCTACTGGGATTGTTTTAAAAAAAGATTCAACCCCCGTTTTGGTTTTTGTAAGTAATATGTCAAAACTTAGTAAGCTGAGTTGTAGCACTGTTGAGAGGGGACTGATTTCAACCATCTCACAGGAGGTAATTATAGCCGAACTAACTAATTGCTATGATCACTACCATGAGCCACCAAGTAGATAGATCGTCGTTAAATTCCGACCGCGTAGCGAGCGAAGGTTTCCCATTTTAGAACACGGGAGTCCAAGGGGTAACACCCATGTTGGCTGTCCGTGGTGATGATCCTGCACATCCGCAACAATGACTTTTTGAGAGGAGTTTTGCACTTCAAGTTTCTTTGGATTTGTGTTTTATGTCGCGCGCGCAAGGCAACCCACTGCTCCTTTGAAGGAGAGGAGTAGAAGGGGTCACCAACACCACAACGAAACTCTGAACAAATCCAAGAATATTCTTCAATGCTACTCACTTTGCTAGACTTTGACTTGACACTCAGCCTTTTTGGAAGCGTGAACCCCGGGAAGTAGTGAACATCGCGAAGCTAGCTAGAAATCACTGCTGACTGATAGAAGGCGGCATGGGTGGATTCCAAATTTTTGGAAGCTTGTTCGCCAGAAAAATGTAGGCAAGTCAGGTGGAAAGGCCAAAATGTTGTACTTCGACGTGGGTGGAGTCCCGCAACCTTGGCAGCCTTGGCAAGCCTTTGTGGCTGATGCTCGGTGCACTTGCTCGGTGCACTGCTGGAAGCTTTTCCGGTGCTATCGCACCGAAAGAAAAAATTCTCTAGTTCACAAACCTTGCCATTGGTGTGACATAGAGCAAGACAATGGCTGGCTGCGCTGAAAAAGTGGACTTGAAGTTGGAGATTAACTCCATGTCACGGGCGCATTTACGGGACGATCGGCCGTTGTTGTTTCCGTTGCCACAAAGGATCTGCGTGCAGGATTTTGTACATGTGAAATACCATCATGTTTGCCACGCGCAATGTTTTTTCGCACGGTTTTTTGCTTTAATTTTAAATAAGATGTGCATAGTTCTTAAAATTAAAGGGGTTGGATCTTGCTTTGGTGTGCCCAAGTTTCAACTTCAGGTACACCCTGTATGAAATTACATTTGCAGGACGGAGCAAGGGGAACAATGGGACTAGGAGGAGAAAGTAATTTGATTGAACGGTGTCCGGAATGTATGATCGCACTGAATGACCCAAGCTGAACGATAGGATTCATGTTTGTTCATGACAAAGTTATTGTTTTGTCTCAATTTCTGGTTTTATAGTTTAGGATCTTTGGGTGCCGTGACATCAATGTTGCGTTTGATTCGTGATAGTTTTGCCAACTTGTTGTCATGGAAAATCCGTGGTAGATTGACAACGTTTGCAGTTGGATTTCCGGTTTTGAATCATTCAAATGTTTGTCAAGGGATGTTTTGTATTTACCAAGCGTGGGGGCATTTCGTTAGCCGATGGTGTGAAAGATGCATTTCTAGGTTTGTCCAGTTCGCGTTTGTCACGTCAATGTCGAAATTGTTTTACCGCGGCAAACACCCTCGTCTAACAAATGCCCAACACGCCAAGTATCTTTGAAGTTTGTAAAAATTGACGTAGTGACTAGCACGATTGCCAAGTGCCACGGCTGTTCTATATTTTCACTGCCTAAGATAAGTCGGACCACTAAAAGTTCAAAAACCATAAAATGAACGGGGGTTACTTGGATGTCCTAGGAAGTTAGTAAATGGTTCGTGCATGAGTTATAGCCTACTTACAAATGGGATCTATGAGGGTCATAACCCACTTATTTACCTTTTACTAACTTCCAACGAGACATCCAAGTACTGATGGGAGTCATGTTTTGACTTGTTAGATTGTGCCCGCCGGCAGGAAATTGGCCCACGATGGCACGTCCAGTCTTGGACAAGGTGCCGCTAACGCAGGTTTCAAAGCATTGCCCTGGAAGTCCAACTACCATTTTTCATAGGTTGGTTTCCGAACCACATCCTTTTTACAGGGGTTCATCATCTTCCAACAGGGATCATCACTTTTAAAATGGTGGTTGACTTCCAGGGATCGTAGAATTTGAACATCAGTTTTTTGCTGGGTTCCTGTGATAACTGGGTAATTCTATGTCCCAGGGGTCTAATTAGATGGGGATGATCATGAACCCACTAAAAAAACAACAGCTGGTTGGTGAAAATCAAAATGGAATGTTTAAGAAATCCCTTCATTTTGCTTTGGATTTCTAATAGCCGACAATGGAAGAGAACTGTTTTTTTGCGTGACTCAGTTCACGCTGTTTGGATGTCTTGTTGGATGTTACTCCGAGGGATGCCAGCAGTTTCTTGAATCGCCAAAAGTTTCAGGTACCTAAAATGGAGGGTTTCCTGTACCTTTCTTTAGGCTATCTGGGGGGTGGGGGTTCCCGGCCTTACATACGTACAGCTTACAGGGTTTTTCGTACCTCCATTTTAGGTACCTGAAAGTTTTTTGGGTTCCCTCTAGCCAACCACTTTAAGTAGCTTCAAATCAAAATGCATCACTGCATCAGCAACGAACAAAAACTTGGTTGTTTCAAGGCTTTCCAATAGTGGGTTATGATTATGCTACCCATTTCTTGGGGTGAGATTGTAGTCATTTCGTTTTTGAGGGAATGTTAATGATACCGTTGATGGAAGAAATCCTACACCACCTCAAATGTATAAAACCCACGAAAATGCTGGGATATTTTATTTACCATATCAACTGGTAAACGCCGGATTTCTGAACCATCAACAGTATTACCTCATTCTTTGGGAGACTCTAACGCCATTAAAAGGGATCCCGTCACCTTCCCGGTCACCCCCTTTAAAGAGGTGGCTTGAGGAGATGCCTGGGGAAAAGTTGGCCTGGCCAACTCGCATGGTCCAACCGTCCGACCTCCCTGGAAAATTTAACTTCGCGGCGGCAACCTGGAAAATTATCCTTTTCTTTCATTGAAAAAGGCATTCATCTTCCCCGGATGGGATCCCGAAACTGAGAAGAATGAGAATGGTTTCATGGAACCTAGATACTATGTGTTTCGTTTCGGTGATTGGAATTCCCAATCATCAGCTGACAAGGTGATTGGATTTGTAGGGGTCCAAATCTCCATTTTCTGGGCTTCCATATTAGTCTTCCGGAGTGTAACTATACCCATAGGATCCATGTATGGTAGATTTACCTACATTTAAGTTGATTTATACGGTAAATGTAGGTAGATCCTATGGGATAGAGAATGGTTTTTTCACACCTTTCACTTCCACCAGGTGAGTCATGGTTTCGTCATTTTCTTCGTGCTCTATATCACGGTCATTGTCTTCGCGCTGATCAGGGCCACTTGGGCGAAGGATTGTTTCCGTCCCCGGAGGTGGGGCGGAAACTCGTTTTAGATGTAGGAAATGTCCCCCGGTTGATTGATTTATACACTCCCGGATCTCCAAAAAAACAGCGAGTGTTAATTACTTAACCTTAACTCCTCTGAAAAAGAGGCGTAAGTTGCCGCAAACCCTGGGGATCCTGGCTCGCCGAACCTGAGAATGGTAATGGATGCAATCCTTTTCGGTGATTATACACCCCTTGTTCGTCATCTGGCGTGAACGGTGAGCCAGGATCCTTAGGGAAAAGGAAAGGATCCATTTTTTTTGGAGCATTGATTTTTCAAGGGCTAAATGTGCTGTTTTCCAAAGATTTAGTCAAAGAGTTGGTACAAGATGGGGCCCTACTTGAAATAACCCTTTATATATATTACACTTGGAGGATCATCCCATTTAGTATTTGGTTAATATCCATGGTTAGTAAGTCCCCTAAGTAGGGTTGTTCCTCTTATAAGTTGCCTAAATGGCTTATAAATGGGGGATACTAACTACTTACTAAGTGGGATGATCCTCCAAGTATATAAATGGCCTTTGAAATGGGTAACTTGGGTTCTAAGCCCTACAAGTGGAGTTTTAACCCTACTTATAACAGGCCCATCTTGCAGGTGTATTCCAATTGTAGATGGTTAGCATCACTTCAGTTACTCTGACAAAGGCCTTGTGCCAGTCTTGCGGAAACCATGATGTTAATCACCAGTAAATCCATAGTTTGGGAAAGCTGAACTGTTTTACTTTTACCAACCAATCACTTTTTGAGGCTTAAAACACTGGTAATCCACCTGTTTCGTGCGATGATGCTGAAGGGGGACATATAGCAAACCCTGATCATGGCGACCACTGTATTGTTTTTTTACTGTTCATCACCAAACCATGGCGATCACCACTATCATGTTCTACTTGTTTTCCAGCCACCCGAAGTTTTCCAACATTAACATGAAGGGTTGGGAAGAAGTGGAACATGATACTTGGATTTGCACTATCAGTTACAGGGGTTCTCCCAGTTTTGCCAAAAGTTGTTGCTCAAAGCTGCATGCCCAGTGAGGTTTACCCCAGGTGTTACACCAACTTTTAACAGTGAGGTCAGTGGGATCTACTAGTTTTTTATCAAGGGTATAAGCTAGGATTTGTTCTTTAAGGTGACGTTTTTTTCCTGTCATCCGCATCTTAAGCAAATCCAAGTATTTGTGTATAAGGAACTCATGTCGTTCAAAAAAAACCAGAGGATGCTCCTTCATGTGGTACCAGGAATTTGAGGCTACCACAGGTATAGGTCTGGATAATCGTTGGAAGATGTGAAGGGAAGATGTGGGTACCCTTGGGAGAGTACCCAAGTCACGACTGTTCCTAAATATTCCTCCTAATATTGCCCTTTATAAGGCTTTTAAATTTTCGTAGGTACATGATGGTATAATATAGGGTACTCTCCTAAAAATTACCAACCTTTTCCCTTTTGAGCTGTGGCGTTTTGCTAGAAAAAAAATCACTTGCTTGTGACCAAACGCTGTGGCTACATGGTTTGGTGATCATTTCAGCCTGGTTGGTTTGGTGATACATGGGATGAAAAACTACCCAGTTATGTAGGCAAGATAAGGAAAAGACTTATAAGGATCCCTATTAACCAACCAGGATTCCATGGAATGTCGGGTACGGGTTTTGATCACTGCTCACATAGGTGTCAATATTGAGAAAAAAATATTAACAGAATACCTTTCAGTCAATGAAGTCATGAAAAAATTAACTTCCAATCAGCATTTGACTGAAACTGTTTGCTGTGGTAGTTCTTATCACACAAGTAGTACTTCTGGTTATCGTTTTGCTTGTCGCCAATTATTTACAACACCAATGACAAGTCATTCAAAAACACATAGAAAGTTCTGCAATTCTTGTCTGAAAAACAAATTGTTGCGTCAAGGACGAAAATACTTTGGCATCAATGATTTTGAGAACATGATGTTCTCAAGTGAGATTGATAAAGATACAGTTATTGAGTGTCCCACCCCTATCATTGAAGGTGGTATCGTCATCAGTAGTCCTGTGAACATTGAGTGTTCAAGATGCAACAACAATGCCTTCTGTTCTTATAAAGTCAATTCCTACTGTAGGAAGTGTCTTCACAATGGGACTGGTATGTAATTTATTTTTTAACATTGTATATAATATAAATTTAAAAAATTAATATAGAAGTTCATAAGTTCTTCATTAGCAAAAAGGTATCACCGTAGCCATTTTGGCTCAAGGTCGGACCTTGAGCAAAACTTTCGCGACTCTGTCGTACCCTGCTTTCGTTGCCACCTTCTCACTGTTCTGCGAAGATGGCCACACCCCACCCCTTCGAGGAAATTCCAGCTGCCATTCGGGAGGCTGGCTCCGTGGAGGAGAAAGAGACGAAGGATGTGCCAGCGCCATTCCAATGGCAGGTAGTGGTCAAGCCCAAAGAGAAGGTGACCAAGGAGGAGGCTTTCGTTGCGGTTCGCTTCGCGCTGAGTCGATTGCTCGACACGGACCGCGGTGGGGTGTGAAGACGAGGTAATTATTCGATTTATTCGTGATTGTCAGAATCTACAGGAAAGAGCGGTAAAGCTTACGAGCAATCCAGCAAGGATCTTTCCAAAGTGTCCAGCTTGTGGGCATATGGAAGAGAATCTTGAATATCTTGAGGCCATACGGACAGAAAAGTTTTTAAACCCAATTCATAGACATCCACAACATATGACTTGTGGGAGCTGTTCAACTGAATACTGCACAGATTGTCTTTTGTACGGTGCGAGGCTTAATGAGGTTCATCGAGGCAGAATTTGCCGAGGTAGTGCGGATGATTCTCGATTCCCATTTCCTAATTCTAGGACATGTCCGATTTGCGACTACATGACTGATAAGATTGACAGTTGTTCATTTATAACATGTGACAAGTGTCTTTCACATTGGTGCTATGCCTGTCGTGTTCCAAGGGACGTTGAGATGGGAAGAAATATCCACAGGTGCTTCTGCCGAGCCCCACATACAGTTCCTATTAAGGGCATGACAGACACATGGTTGAATGACGATGGAACTCGAAGTGTTTTTTATGATCTCCCGTTGCGTGTCTCGGATGATCCCAACAATGTCATTTGAAGTCACATTTTTTTTCACTGGTCACAATATGTGGCCGTTATTCCATGAGCATTTTGCCTCAAGGGCAGTAGTACAGTTGTAGTGCGGAGCATGATTTTTGTAGCACGGAGTACGGTTGTAGTACAAAGTAGTACAGATGTAGTACGGAGTAGTATACAGCTGTAGTAGGGCTGTAGTACGGACTAATACTTTGTAATACTTTGTAGAGCGAAGTAGCATTTTTGAACCAAAGTGAATGAAAGCGTGCCCCATTGTTGCCTGCTTTTTGAAGCTTCCGCGCCCGACTTGCCAGGGAACTATTGGTATTGGTGGTTTAGTCTGGGTTGGTGGTTTCCATCTCTAGCGAAACACCCAAGATTTCACTTCCTTCTAGGAGACCTCGGGGAGAACCGAGAGCCGGTTCGGGAACTGCAGGCCAGAAAACTCCAACCGAACCACACCCACAAGGCCAACGCCAACAAACTCTCGAAACCCCGAAACAGGCGTGGCACAGCTGGTGGAGACCACAGGACCTGTGGACGGAACAGGCAGTGTCGGAGGCAAGGCGGACGCCGAGAAAAAATTACAGGACCGGAGTGTTTGGATGCTTCCCTGCCTATAGAGGGTGCGTCGTGGAGAGTGTCTGGATGTGTTTCTGCCTATAGCGGGCGGGTGTTGGTGTAAAAGGTGTTTGGTGTAAAAGGTGTCTGGCGAAACACCGAAGTATACAGCTGTAGTAAGGCTTCGTGGATTTCACTTCGTTCTAGGAGACGAGATGGATGAGCGAAGGCCATCGATGGTCGAGGAACTCCAGGCCAGAAAACTTTAACTGAAACACACTCACAATGCCAACGCCAATAAACTCTCGAAACTGCAAACAGGCATGGAACAGCTGGTACACGCAGCACCCAGAAGAAATATGGTCAGAGCCTGGTGTTTCCGAGGCAAGGCGGACACAGAAAGCATTGAGAACTCCAACAGTAAAATCGTGGCCGAAAAAAATTAAAGGACCGGATAACCCCAACTCATTAGTGCATTTTGCACTTGTTCACAAAATGGGGCCGTTTTTCCAAGAGCATTTTGCTCTTGCATTGTCTATCTGCGGTTTTCGCAATAGAACTTTGCCCCCCCGACATTTTAATTACAGTAATATTAAATTATATTAATCAAAAAATGAATTAAATACATAATAATGATTAAAGTTAAGGTAATAGCATACAATAAGAATGATTATATTTTGATCATAAACCTAATAGAAGAATTTGACGAATATCAATATACAACTGAAACAAATGATTGTTATACAACTGTGATTCCACTAATATCGAATTTATTTTCTATTCAACCATGTCATAAAACTCAAAAACTAAACATGTATTTGATGAAAAAATTTATCATAATGCAAAATCTATTTTCAAAGATAAGAAATTACCTGATATTTATCATCGAGCAGTCCATTTAGGCGACCTGGCACCTTCCCATCGAAATTGCAAGGTCATCACTGCGGTGTTTTTGAAAGACACCTTAGACGCAGCCAACAATGATGCTGAGTTTCTTGTCATCGGAATGGAAGGGGCATCCCTTCCCACAGGCCATTTTTCAAAAAAAACATGGTGTAGGAAGGAAATCCTCCCATTTGAGTTTGTGATTTCTTTCATATAGTTTGCCCAGATCCAGCAGCATTTTGTAAGAATATGTAGCATGTTTGGAAACCTTGAGTTCCCATAATCAAACAAAGCATTGCATCCAATCCAAGCAAAGCCTGGGGGGTATTTTAGAATTTGGATGGCCATTCCTTGATTTCCTTGCTTCGATTTCTTGGGGGTGAGATGTTTGACGGATGAAATACCATGGGATTCAGCACCATGAAATCACCATTTGGGTAATCTATTCAATATCTCTCACCAAAAATATGTCCAATCATCATGGCCAGTCAAAAATTGTAAGGTCAACGGTTTCACCTTGTTTCAAATAAAAATGAAGCAGCATCAATGGAAGTCAAAGGCAGTTAAAATAATATACCCCCGCAATTGTTGATTGTAAACCTTTACCTAGATCAATAATTTTTAGGGAAAAACCATTCAAACAATAGTTTTCTTGGATGCTTGCCTGGTTGAAAACCATTTTCCAAATCTCCAAATCTACCATGAAAAAATCCGGGAAACCAAATGTGTAAGGTGGTTAAACGGTTGAATAGTTGAAAATAGTGAAACTTCCAGGTGGCTTCACTAAATCACCAAGCATTTCAGGTGTGAATAAACAATCCACTTGTAATCATCTAAGGTACCATTTTTAAAGGTGATGTTTTTTTCAGGTCTAATATATGGTATATATATATATATAATTATTAGTTCATGTTCACTCCTACTTGGGGAAGCTGATGTCCAATGTTTGACTCAACTTTTTAAGATTGAGCAATTTGAACCACGACTTAGATATCTCAAGACCTCAGCAGATTTTGTAACATGGGCCCAAAGTCATTAGTTATAAGTAGGGTTGGTTCTAACTCCAGTTCGTGAAACACATGTATTTTCGGCCACTCCTAGTGGATATTTCACCGCCATTTTTGCACGATCGGCAGAAGGGGCCCACCTTATATATGTATGGGCCACTTCAGGATTGGGGATAATTCAAGATTTTTCTGCCGGATTTTTGGGCTGGGGAAAAAATCGATTCATTGTTTGCCAAGTCCGAGATTTTTTTTTCGACAAAAAAGGGGCACTTCACTATATAGTTTGTAAATGAGATGTGAATCACCCCAGTAAACCTTACATTCATCACCCGAGTTGTTTCATAGGGTATACCTAGCAATTTGCATCCACGTATCCAACAGGTTTTTTTGGGGGTCCATTACTGTAACCAAGTGCTGCCTGGAACCCTAAACAATCATTTTTTAATGGATGTTTGGTGAAACAACCATTTTCTATATAAAGATTTGGAAACATCCAATTGAAACAACCATTTATAAATGGTTGTTTGGGGTCCCAGGTAGATTCCTGTGATATCCTAGATCTTGCTTGCGTCGTTCCGTTGCTTCTGGAGTCAGCTTCTCCTCGCCCAGGTTGAGGATGGCTGAAGGGTTGCGCAAGAAAGCGGAATATGCCACTCGTCGACCCAACGGTTTTTGGTTGGAGCCGCAAACTCTTGGGATTCTCCAACGAACAGCCAACCATTTGTTGATAGGTTTGGGGGACTACGAGTTTCACCCCATTTTTTTAAGTAGAGGTGAAAATCATCATGCAAAAGGAAGCATCAATTTTGAAAATGGTGGTTGACTTCCAGGGGATGAACTCATCAACCCAATAGTAGGGGTTTATATACCCATTATAAGGATTCCTATTAAAGGTGGGATGACCATCCCCAATATAAGGCAACGACTTAGTCTCGCCACGGTCTCCCAACATAGAGGATAAGCTGGGTCGATCGCTAGGTGGTAAGAACGGAAGCGAGCCTCACTTAATCCTTACATAGGAAGCGAGTTGAAGCTACTTTGAGGTTTCTAAGCAGGTCTTTTTGCTTCAAATATCCCGCCAAGATCTCCATGCAAACATGGCAACCATGCATCAATCAGTCAAAATACACAGCCACACAAAACAGAAACTAGATGGTGGCAACTCAAACATGTTTGAATTTTACCCCTAAACTTGGGAAATGATCCAATTTGACTAATATGTTTCAAAGCGGTTGAAACCACCAACCAGAAACAGAAAGCATCTTTTTTTTTCGTGACTTCTGCAAGACTCTGGAAAAGTTGACCCGCTTTCCGCCGCCACAAACTGGCCCCCCCCACCAGTTGTAAATGGGGTTAGAACTACCACTCCTACAAATGGCCTTATACACAGTGTTATCCTTGGGGTAAAAAAAAACTAACATCATTGAAATGCTAGTTATTACTTGTTGTTTTTCGCAATTTTTAGGGATCTTCCTTTCACCCCCATTTCAGGGGTTATATAACTCCATTCATAACGATCGTAGGTTCCCCCCAACAAATAAGGTTTTTTTTGGGGGACTGTTATAAGAATTATGTGAACCCTTAATAACCCCTCAATAAAACCGGAAAATAACCCCTCAATTTGAAAAACCCATAGGATCCATGAGACTGGTATATTTACCTAAATTTGTTCGTTGATTTTTATGGGTTTTCAATGTAGGTAAATATACCGTTCGTCCCATGGATCCTATGGGGAATGGCTAATCAACCAACCCCCCCCCCAACATACCCCCACCCCACAGAAATAAGCCATGAAAAAGGGGCTTATTAACCATTTGTTTCCCTAAATAAGGTCAAAAAAAAACTTTAAATTTCTGGGGGATCCTTTGGGTATGGGATTGTTTCACCATAAAAATTCAACCCTTCATGCAGGTAAATGCACCAGTTTCATGGATGGTATGGAATTGTTTCACCATAAAAATCAACCATTCATGTAGGTGAATATACCATTTTCCATGGATCCGTGATGGGTACCTGGTGACTTTGGGTTGCCTTAGGTGGAGAAGTTGGAAGGCATCTTCAAGGCCATCGACGATGGCGGCGATGGCATGATCACCGAGGAACGCTTGACGTACCTCGGTCGGGGTCGGTGCTGCCACGTCCCGGGATCCCCGAGGTGAGTTCCACCCCGGTGAATCCCTGGTTTTCCCCAAGGGATAACCCTGGTTGGTTTAGGGGATTTTTTATAGGGGATGAAATTAAACTACCCTAGTTATGACGTAGGGGGATTTCTTTCATAAACCAATTGTAAGGATCCGTATAGGATCCGTTTTTTAACCAACTAGCATAATGGAAAGTAGGGCCGTTTTTTTTTTTGCGGCTCACTTGGATTTTTTGTGTTGTTTTTGACGTTTTTTTTGCGGTGGTTTTTTTAGCCCCCACTTGTGGTTTTTATGATGGGTTTTATGTCGTCCCTACTTGGATCATCCCATGTCGTAACCATCCTCCAAGTTGACTGGGGGGTCCATCCCCCCCCTTTTGCCTCCGAAATCAGCGAGTTGGAAAGGATTTTTGGAACCGGATGATTTTTTGGAACACTTGGGGGGGGGGGGGGGGGGTGACATCTGTTTTTTTGGGGCTAAAAAGCCTTGACAAAAAGCGAAGAAAGGATGTTTTTTTTGAAGCGGAAGACCCTACAAAACAAGACACCAGACACCGCAACTGGTTGTTTCCTGTTAAGTTGATGTTTTGTTTGTGTAAACTCTAAACCGACATGAGAAAGTATGGGTTTTTACTCCCTAAAACCCTTGAAAAATCGGTCATATTTCAACAGACCGGATGACCGGTGAAGTTGACCTTCCATGGGCAAAAGAATTCCTCCAGTCGTGCAAACGGTATCCTCCTACTTGGAGGATCATCCCAGGATTCGTAAGTGGTTAGGATCACCACCATTTATAAGCCATTTCTAAGGCCACTTATAAGGGGAACAACCCGATCCTTAGGGGACTTACGATCACCATGGTTATTAACCACTTACTAACTGTGATGATCCTCCAAGTAGGCTTTGTTCTATGGTCATTTTAGAAACCCGCCGTTTCACTTAGTTGTAAATCAGATGCGCATCACCCCCAGTAAACTCTGCCTACATCAGCCCAGTTGCAATGGATGATCCACGTATCCAACACATTCCGACAGCTTGAGCTACTGTTGATGTTGTTGATGGTTCAGAAATCCGGCATTCACCACCAAACACGGTATGAAACCCAAAAAATCATGGGGATATTTACCATATCAACTGGTGTTGGCCAAAAAAGATAAACATCTGCTGAAGGGTAGTTTTTTTTAAAGATTTCCTGCTGAAGAGATTCTTTCTCAGCGAAGGTGGCTGAGTTTTTTGAGGGTACTCCCCCCAGGGAAACAAGGCCCAGGGGATGATGAAATTAACCAAGAGTCTTTTATTTGTCTTGCTTCCCTAAGGATCTTGGACCCTCCAATGGAAGGGTTTGAACCTGTATAGAAGGGGTAGGGTCCTCAAACTAGCCAGTTTTGAGGGTCCAATGATCCTTAGGGTTGTTGATTTTTTTTGTCCTTTCTAACCATTGGATTAATCACCATGAAAAAACCACGAAAAAAACGTTTTTGGGGGTCCGAAATTTGGTTTTTTGGGGGTCACAAAAATCTCTCTCAAAAACGCACCAACTAACCAACTACGTCGAAGATTCATCCAAGATTCGTCATTTTCCATCGCTGCGACGCGAGGAACGTGACAGGTGAGCACTGAAGAAAAAAACCTGGTTGGTTAGGTTATATAGGGGATTATATTACCCAATTATATTCCGGGATTACTTCATAAACCATGACATTAGGATCTTTCTTTTAACCAATCAGGATTCAATGGAAAGTAATACCCTCCCGAAGTTTAACATATCCCCCTGATGTTTGGCATATTTGAGTCGATGATTTTCCGAACTTCCCCAGGTGGGATATGTTTTTTTTTTCCTGGAGGGTAAGAGTTTTTTTCGTGGCTCAGGTATATTCTTGACAATCCTAAAGTCAAAGCCTATTTCCAAACCTTGGATGTAGATGTACACGAAGGCGCGGTGACGGCGGTTGGCGCAATGCCGTGGTGGTAGTTGGTTGGTGCCTGGTTGGTTGGTTGGTTGGTTGGTTGGTTTGGGGATGGTTGGTTTGAGGAGCCAAGGGGGATGGGTTGAATAGAAAATGGTGAATGAATCAGGCAGCCGCTTGGATGTTTTGTGAAGCCAAGTCCTACGAACGAAGCTGAAAACGAACATGACATCGCAGTTGAAAATCAATGGTTGGCAGATATACCAAAATTGTAGGTGAACATATACCAGTCATCCAGTCCCATGGATCCTATGGGGTATGAACTATAGCTATTATATCGAAATATGATATACAATATACTCTCCCTGAAACTAAGTTGAAAGACAAAATTCCTCTCCGGTTTCGGCCCATCTTCAAGGGCGAAATGTTACTTTCATGGAGGGATAGCTGACCAGTGACTAATTCCCAACTGATGAATCTGCAGACTTCAATTTTCTGAGCTGCTGGACCAGACCTGCCAAGATTCAGTTGTTGTTTCCTCCCCTTGGAAAAAAAAGGGACCAATGACCATATTTAAAAGAAAAGTATCGTTTTACATCCATCATGTTTGAGGGGCTATGTTAGTTTTTTGAGGGGGAGTACATGTTGTTACCTTAAATTCAAAGGATTGTTCAGGTTCTTGCAAAAAGTGGTAGGGAGTATATAATCACCCAATTGGCAGTATATACCGCTTATATAGCAGGTATATATTGCCTTCTAGGGGGTGAGATAATCCCTACCACCTATAACCAGAACCAGAATAATCCAAAAATAGATATATTTGAGGAAATTCCCAGATTGCTTGCTTCAAAAGTGATTAGTTTGTTACTTTGTAGATGAAATGACCCGGGAAAGGCCCATCCATTTCACTTTGCATGTGTTTTTGTTGTTTATTTTGTATTTTTTTTACCATGGTAAATTATCATTATTTAACCACCACTTTTCGGAGAATATGGTTGGAACTTTTTCGTTTTTTCACATCTTTCACAGTCGCAAATTCTTGAGTTTCAAGTCTCAACCCACCTTAAACAAACTTTGCAGGAAAAAAAACGGGACATTTTCAGGCGCTGCGCTCTTCCAAATTCTGGATGATGGCGACGGAGAATGTACCTTAGAGGAGATCGAATCCGGCGGATCCGCCAAGGTCGAAGGTGGAGTACTTGGAGGGGAGTCATCCCAATATAAACCCATGACGGATGCTGCTGGCACGAGGACGTATATTTATACAAATATACCATGACCATGGATTTGTAGGGTTAGTAAGTGTTTTTTTTACCATGGTGATCGCTTTCGTCCCTAAAAAACTGGTGTTGTGGGACCCCTGTCAAATGGGCCTTTTTGTGGCTTATTTAATGGAGGTTGCTTATACTTTACTAAATGGGAGCCCATCCTCCAAGTGGGGCCCGTGAACCCGCCATCCGATGATCCAAAAAACATCCGATGACCAAGAGCTCGGTTCGGAAAGATTCCATGGGAATCTAAGGTTACTTGCCGAAATGCATCCCCCCACTCCTGTTTGACATCAGGTCTCATGACCATGGACTATGAACGACCATCATCCCCTTGAGAAGGCCCTTATCATGTCATCTTATCATATTATCAAGGCGCATCATTTCCTGTGGGGGGGGGTGGCATTGGCAAAGTAGCCTTACCCTCCCTAAAGCTAACAGTTCGCCCCTGATAATGGGCCCAAACCCAAGGATCATCTTCCAACCATCCATTGTCAGGTGCTACTGCTGATGGAAGAAATCCTGCACCACCGGTTATTTACATGGTTTTATACATCCTACATGCTGATAGCCGGATTTCTTCCATCAACAGTGTGTTTAACTTCAGTGGTGTAGATTTGTTGTTGTGAAAATTCCATTTTTACCATGAGTAAACCACAAAAAAAAACACCACTTAAAGGATCAGTTTTTCCAAACATCAAACAGTCGCTAAAATCCAAGCATTTCCCCATGGAAAATGTCCATCTTCCCTTGAACTCCCAGGAGTTCATTGGTGGCATCCTTCGGTGCAAAGGTCCGGCCCGTGCCATTGATCAAGTGGCCATGATGGCAGCTTCTTGTCGGCATTTTTTTAGGGGAAGAGTTTAAAGCCGAAGGTGGAGGTTCACTTAGTTCCTATAGTATGGATAGTGAGGATTTATATATACCTTCGATCTACCCCCCCACCCAGGATGCTGGCTCGTCACCACCAGGATGACATGAAACATTTTTTTTCGATCGGGAATCCCAACAAAAAAAACCTGTCATTTGTGACTGCTGGGTCATTGGTGGGATTTGGTGGGATTGCCTCCAGGATTCATGGAGTGGAATTTTGGCCATGGAAATACCCTCCAGGGAATGGATACATATCCCAGCAAACGGGAAAAGAAAAATCATCGACTCAAAATGCCATTTTTGGGGGATATGTGATCGTTCCCTGGAGTGTAAGGTTTTTTGTTTGTTTTTTTTTTCGCAGGCCTTGGTTTTTCGGGAAACCCATGCGTTTTCGTAAGCCCGGGTTTCTTAAGGCCGGTGTTCTTTCCCGGGAGGTATCTTTGGAGGGGTTGGTGGATTAGCCATAAAATGAGTAGTTGGCAGATCAAACAGAACCTGTCCAGCTGGTTTATGCACATAATATACCTTGGAAGTCCAACCGGCCACCGTTTTTTTATAGGTTGTGGAACTACGAGTTTCACCAGATTTGAAGTAGGGGTGAAAATCATCATCGGAAAGGAACCACCTTTTTTCATGGTGGTTGACTCTGAGGAGATTGTCATCCACCCAATAGTAGGCTAGGTGGTGGTTTCAAATATTTTTTATTTTCACCCCTTCTTGGGGAAATGATCCAATTTGACTAATATTTTTCAAATGGGTTGAAACCACCAACCAGTAGGGGTTTATATACCCATTATAAGGATTCCGAATTAAAGGTGGGATGAGTTTATCCCCCATATAAGGAGTGAATCGACCCTGGCACACTTGAGCAATGAAGAAAGGGCAAATTGGGTATATAAATAAACCACTATGTTGGGGTATACAGGGAATATAACTACCCTTTAGGGTATATAACTGGTTGTTTTATCGTATAGGGGGTGAAATACTACCCAGTTATGTGGGGATTTTAATTAACCATTATGAGGATCCTGGATCCTTATTAAATAACAAGTATTTCATTCGTGGCTCACTTGATTTTGTTTGATCATGGAAAAATCCCATACTCATGGAACTGGTTGTTGTGCCTAGGATGATTGAATTTTCTCTCATACATGTGTGTGTGTCAATTTAGGTAAAAAGATGTATGTATGTATATATAATTGTTACATATACGTTTATATTTGAGATAATAGATAATGGATACATCCTTGAAAGTTAACATGAATGCATCACATGCACCATTTAGAAATCGATCATGTCAGCCTCTGACCTAGTTAACCATTCAGGATCCAGGAAGTGTTCAAGCACCGATATGGACAATGATAGGCGCAGCTGAATACACAGCCCCTGTATAATTTACACCCCATGGAACATGAAATGATGGTTTCCAAAAAAAATCTCCTTTTCCAGGTCCATTTTCAGGTTCCATGTTAAACTTCAGGTGTAATTTGGGGGTAACACATTCCCTTGTCTTTTTTTGTGTGGTTCTTTTCTTCGTAGTCTTGGTACTCGGTGCGATGCCAGTGGTGCAGCCAGTCAAGACAACGAGCCGAAGGAGTTGCGCATCTATGACATGCTGACCGTTGCGAACTTTCGCCACACGCTCCATACGCCAGACGTATGAGCCGGTGGCCTTGGAAATGGTGAAGCATTTGGTGAAGGTCGCTGCTGGGTGGGTGGGCGCCATGCGGGTGCGACTGCACCACACCTCCCTCATTCACAACCTTTGGAAGCTGTGGCGCCGCAGCATCGTCCTCCTCGAACAATGCTTGCAGCACTTACGGCTAAAACATGGCCGTCAGGTATTGCCTAGCTAAATGCTATATTCATCTATATTCTTCGATGATGGTGCTGGACTGAAGTTCGAGTTCGGCTTGATGTCCCTGACGCCCTTGCTGACGATTGGTGCCCTCGGTGCGATGCGGTGCTGGACCGTCATTCCCACCATGCTGCTATCAGTACTTTGTTACTAGGACCTACCAGTAGCAATTCATCACGTTTCTGCAGTACAGCACAATTAACAAACAGGGGTGTTTATTATTTAGTACCTAAAAGCCTACTTCGCATCTAAACTTGTTAACTACCACGTTTCCAACTGAACTATAATGGGAATGAAAAATATCCCATTTCGAAGACGTGCTGACCATCTTTAATAACCACTTCCCAAGTGAGCAGATGCCAATTGCCCCTGATTATTTGTTGTTTATTTGGGATTGTCCTACCCAGTTGTATGGTATGGAGGTTATAATAAGCCATTACAAGGATCCCTATAAACCAATCAGTGTAATCTAGGTGGTGGTTTTAGATATGCTTTATTTTCATCCGTACTTGGGGAAGATTCCCATTTTGACTAATATTTTTCAAATGGGTTGAAACCACCAACTAGTAATGGATTATCGTAAAGGTTTTGAAAGTTGCTCTCTCGTGTTCTCCATGCTTGACATTTCCAGAAACTCCTGACCCGGGCCCCTGGTGTTTCAGGATCTACGACTGTTGCACAAGAAACTCTCCAAACTCTGTTATGCCCTGCAGGACCGGTTATCAGAGACCTTAACACCTTGATGCTTGAAAAATCCATGTTTTAAGCTTCTCTAATCTGATCAGTAACAACAAGCCCAGCATTTTGAAGCACTACCAATGCATAGTTGAGAAATGCCGCAAAAAAAAACGGTGAATCATAATACTATTGATAGAAGAAATCTTGCACCAGTTGATAGTTATTTTTCCCATTATTTGCAGGGTTTCATACATGTCAGGTGGTGCAGGATGTCTTCCATCAAGTGTATGCTACCTGCTATATACCACTTGCTACCAGCCGAACTGTTCGAAAAATCAATTGAGCTACAAAAACTGTTGCGAATAAAGTAAATCATTTTTGCCTCGGTTTTTTTGTTCGGATTCTGAAAAGAAATCTTCCAAAACAAATACACAGAAATTTCTTGCGAATGGATGTTGTTGTGAAAATCCTTGGATTTGTGTTTGTTGGTGATTATTTTTTAAGGTTGCTACCATGCGGGATGAAAATCACCATGAAAAAACCCACCCATTTGGGGACAAATTGTTTTATTTTTTTCCGAAAACCACCTTTTTCGCAGTCCCAAAATCCAAGCCCATCAACTCCTACAAAAGATGTAGGTTTTTATGGTCGACCATACGGGACCATGTGTTTTGCCTGCCCTAAGAATCCTTGGACCCTCCAATGGAAGGGATTGATCCTGTATAGGAGGGGTCCGGGTCCTCAAAATAGATATTTTTGAGGGGTCAGGATTCTTAGGGTGGGTTTTTTCGGTGGATTAGTTTTAAACCCACCAATTTTTTGGGGGGAAGATTTTTTTTCACGTTTTCGGAATCCTCGTCGAAGAAGCAAATCAAAGAAACCATACACAGAAAAAATGACGAATGGATATTGTTTGGGGGTATCTCGGACCTACTAACAGTTAAATAATGATCTGTTCATTTTCATGAAGGGCCCCCTATAAACCACTGTTAGTGGGCCGGGGATACCCCCAAGATATTGTTGTGAAAAACTCGGATTTGGTTGTTTTTTGCGGTTGATATTGTTACGGATTCGATCCTATATGGGATGAAAATCACCATGAAAAACCAACCAGTTTGGGATAATATTTTTCGAACTTTTTTCCTCCGCATCGTAATCGCGTCGTATACAAGCAAATCCAATATATTAGTCCTTTTTGGCACAAGTCCATTTCTTGTGTGTTTAAAATTAGCATAATCCTTTGCCAATGTGTGGGAGATCATCGGATTTGTTTGCAAGTCCAAGTAAAAGCAATTGTTAAAACCCTGGAAGTCGTTGCCACCATTTTAGAAATGCTGGTTTCTTTTGGATGATGACAAACCCATCAAAAATGGTGAAACTCGTACTTACCGACCTTTTGAAGATGGTGGCCAAGGACTTGCAGGGAATGGATGAGTAATTCTGAGCTCAACGTCATTTAACCCAACATGTTATCCTCGAAGAAATCCGGCGAACCAGCTGATACCAGGTGATTCAAAAAGGTCACTTTGATCCCTTCTTTGGAGGTCACTGTGTCACTTAACCATTCAAAATATTTAAAGGGTCACTTAAGCATCCCAAAAAGGTCACAAACAAATGGCCAGGTAGGTAGGTTTTTGCCATTATTTACAAGGTTTTGTATATCCCAAGTGGTTAGCCGGATTTCTTCCATCAACAGTATGTCCAGCCACTCAATTGGTTCGCTTCGAACAAAAGATTTCTCCGCCCGTGGTGTTTTTTTGTCGCGTGAAGGAATGCAACGTCATCGGAACGCTCGTTGCTTGGAGGGGATTGGTTGAGACATGAAAAAAAACAGGTTGTTTACCCTTTCTCCCATAATTCATGGAAGTGGAAAATTACCTACTAACTGAACGGAAACTAGTATTGGAGACATCCCATAATTTTCCACTTCATGATTATGGGAGGAAGGGTATATGTTGATGTCGGGGATGAAAGACCTACTCAGATTTTTGGGGGAATTATTTTCATAAAGCCATGAAAGAAGGATTCCTATGAACCAACCAGAATACTAATATGTTGGGGCGTGCCTAAACCATGGCTCCCAGTGGGTCAACAATCTATTCCCTGGAAGTCAACCACCATTTTAAAAATGATGGTTCATTTTGGATGATGATAAACCCTTACTATCAAAAACAAGTGAAACTCGTAGTTCCCAACCTATAAACAAATGTTGGCCGGTTAGACTTCGATGGATTGGTTGATGGGTTTTGACTTCCAGGGTGTAAGCCGCTGTTTTAAAAGAGGTCCCATAAATGGCTCTGTTCGATTATTTTGGTTGATGGTGTCGGTGGTTTCAAAGACAGTAGTTATAATTTTATTTTGACCCCCCCCCAACTGCTTAGAGAAATGATCCTGTGTGACGAGCATATTTTAATCAATCTGGGTTGAAACTTTCTGGGAAACCAGTTTTTTTTCATGATTTTTCATCAACTTGACCCCTGAAACCAGCAAAAAAGGTGCTTCAAAAGATAGTATACTTTGTTTTCCAGGTACCACCTATATAGTTATGGTTGGTTGATCCGTTTGGCGTGAATTTTTTGGAGCTCTCATATATTCTGAACTTTATGTTAAAAAGTGCCGAAAATCTTCACCCACTCAAAAACGCCCCCCCAAAAAAAAAACTCCTGGGGGCTGTTCCCCTCACTAAAGTATGTTTTTGTTTGTTCACAAAAATTATTTAAAAAAAAACATCTTCAAATCTCCCCAAAAAAGTAATAAAAAGTACTCCCCCGAAAACTAACATGTCCCCTGAAAATCAATGGTTGGAAGATGTAGTTCCTATTAAAATAGTCCCTTTTTAGGGGACATGTTAGTTTTCAGGGGTGTAAACACCCACAGTGCCCCTGGGTTTCGCCACCGTTGTGGTTTGCGCCACCGCACAGACGGAAATTCAGAATCGGACCGGTCCGAATCTCAGGAGAGTGGAGAATTTCAGAAAATTAACAGCTTGAAATCTCCTGAAGAAAGTTTGGAGGTGCCAAAATTTTCCGTTTTTTTTTTGGCGTGCTTGGATGTCAAAAATACGGATCAATGGTTAGGAAATGGGTTATAGCTCCTACTTACTGGTATTAATGTGGTATATCGGGGTTATAACCCACTGAATCCGAAAGTTTCATGAACTTCAAGTGGAATTTTGGAGACATTTGGAGACATTCGATTCCAATCCCGAAAAAAGTCATCCCCGGATGGGGTCGGGGAGAGTGAACTTATGAGAACGTGTCATTAAAAAGGAAGCTCCAAGCCCATACCATCCATGTGTGGTATATTTACCTACTGGTAAATGTAGGTAAATATACCATACATGGATCCTTAGGGAAGTTGAGTTGGGATTTTTTTTGAGACCATGATTTTGGTAGGGATTTTTTGACAGGGGTTGTGACCTATACGTTCGCAAATTCCCACCACTTTTTTTAATGTAGCGACTTATCACCATCCAAAACGAACCATCATTTTTCAATGGTGGTTGACTTCCAGTGGTTTTTATATAGAAAGACCTGTCACACTTGAGCAGCTATCAAAACCCTGGTTATTTGCTGCAAAACTAGGGGATGAAATACTACCCCCATTTTTTTTGGAATTGCAACAAAATTCATCAACCATCAAAAGGATCCCCATAAACCAATCATGTACTGTATAATTGAATGTCATGAGGATTTCGAACGTCATTTGTCTCCAACTTAGCCAATGAGTATGTTGTTCGTAAAATTTGTCCCTTGTCAAGGAGCAGCCTTTGGGGGGGAAATCAACTGAATGACTAGGTGGTGGTTCAAAAAATTTGTTCATTTCACCCCGGATCCATGGACATCCCGGTATTATACTTGGATTTGGTTTAAGGCGATGTTTTACTTCCTACCATGGGATTCATCACCATGAAAAACCCACCATTTTTTTGGGACAATATCTTTGAAACTGTTTCATCCGCGAAGAAGCGAATGAAAGTATACCAGTTTGATGTTTCCATCATGGATTTTATGTCTCAGAAAATTACATCGCAACCAGTTCACACGGGCTTTGTCCACCCCCAAGATGTGGTTTAGTAAGGGAATCGCACCCAAAGTGCCTTTCATGCAGGTTCAGGCAATATAGTAATTTGATATATCATTTGCCTAGATGTACCTGGAACGCCAAGTGTCCTATTTTTTAGGCAACTTCACCCCTAAAACCAGCAACTATTGCCTTAAAAATAGGGCACTTGGCTTTCCAGGTATATGGGTTGAAACTGATTTGCAATCATTGATGAAGATGTCAGTTCCTTCCTGGAGTTTCCCTAGCTAATTCCCTTTTTTGTTTTCTCACGGGCGGAGTGGACTTAAAAAAACACACCATTTGTTTTTTGAAGTTTCAGGAAGTGCTAAAACTCCCTAAAAACTAACAGCTCGCCACTGAAAATAGGCCGGGCCCCAAAAAGGAAGCTAGTATTCCAACCAACCATTCCATTTTCAGGGGCAAAAACGTTAGTTTCAGCGAGTGCTAATTTAAAAGTGCAGTCGCTAACCAGCAATTTTCCAAATTTTTGAGCCTTTTGGAGTTGAACATCGGGATGTGCTGCTCCCTGGGATGGATGTCCTGCGTAGGTAGGATCAATGGATTATTATTTCAGCTTTCAAAAAAAAAAGGCAGGTTGGATACGTTCCCTAAACAGGTGATTTCTTAACCAACTTACTAAACTGACTACTTACGATCACTTCCATGGGTCCACCCGAGTTGCTTACACCACCGAAGTTGAAGTTAGATGTGGTGAAGGGACACCCCCGCGTATGGTAGCTTCGCCCCAAAAGTTTTAAGGGAGTGTAGATACACCACCAAAGTTTAACAGTGAAAGCCCCTGAAAGCCATGATGGTTGTGTGAACGTTCCCTTTCCTTTTTTTTGAGAGGTGATTTTCAGGGGTAAACTCGATGTTAAAAAGCTTCGGGCACTGCACCTGTGGTCCATGGTGGGATTTGATCAAATTTGTTTGGGAATGAGGGACGTTTCCGATCCCCATTAAAAAACGCCATGACAAAGGCCATTTGGAAGGGGTGTGTTTAACAACCCGATCCTTAGGAGACTTTAAAACGAAAAAACCATGCTTGGAGCCACTACTTGCAAATCATGGGGCCCGATCCTCCAAGTACTAAATATGATTCCAGGCCCTGAAAGTTTAAACCTTTTTTCCCATCTAGGTGGTGGTTTCAAAAAATTTTTAATGTTCACCCCTATTTGGAGAAGATTCCCATTTTGACTAATATTTTTCAAATGGGTTGAAACCACCAACCAGCCATGGTAACTTCACTCACTCACGACCAGCAAATCTCAGGTTTTACCTTTATCGAATCCGTGGGGACGAACGGTAAAATATACCGATCCATGAATGTTTGGTTGACTTTTATGGGTTTTCATGTACGTAAATAAAAAACCTGCCATTTTCCATGGATCCTATGGAAACATCTTCAACCAACTTTGTGGGTGGTTTCTGACTGGATTTTTTGCTTCCCGTGCGAGAGGGAACCATTTCAGGATGTCCATATGTCAAGATTGGTTTTTTTTATATTATCCTGGAGATTCCAGATCCATGAAATTACTGAAAAGCGGAAATTGCTAAGAAATACTCGGAGAAGGAATCTCCAGGATCAATCAATGGTGATTTAAGAAGTGCGAAATACAAGGGAAATAACTGCGACATATTTTTTATGCCCCTAAGGATCATTGGACCCTCAAGGGTTTTGAACCTCTATGTCTATGACGCGTCGGGGAGTTTTTTTTTTTTTTCGGTCCTCAAAATGACAGCAGTTTTGAGGTGTCAAGATACATGGGGGTGGTATCAATCCTTTTTCATAAGACCTGGATTCTTCGGTTGGAATCGCAAGCCGCCCCCGCTAATGTTGAAGTGTGTTTCTCTGGAACCGGATCCGGGAACCCCCGGGAAGCACCCGATGCCCTGAGCAGGTGGAAAGTATGCCTATGAGCAAGGTTCACAGTAAGCGAAGAATGTCAGATGCCGCGCAAACTTTTCTTTATCGCACTGCCATGTCTCTTGCCAAAACAAACCACGTCGTGATGCATGCATAAATGAGCAATGAAAGAAACCTGGTTGATTAGGGTATATCGGGGAATCTACTCCACAGATATGAGGCGATTTCAATGAACCATTCCAAGGATCCAGGATCCCTATTAAACAATCAGTATTTCATGGAAAGTAAGGGACCCGGGTTTGTTTCGTGCCTCAAAATGGGTTTAAAAAAATGTGGGTGGTTGTATCGACCCCTGGAAAAGTTTTTTTTGACTTCTCTAGGATTGGATTCGATTTTTGTTTGGCTGGGGATGTGTTTTTGTTAGCTATACCAGGCTATACAAGGTGGGCCCCCTACCAGTTATAACTGGGTTTATAACTCCTATAACTATGGTTATAAGAACAGTTAGCCATTTATAAGGTCATTTATAGGGGTTATAACTCCATTTATAACTGCTAGGGGCCCACCTTGTACCTAATGACCTCTATTTTTGAAGGTAAACCCCCGAAAACAAGGCCCCCCTTCCGACCGTTAAACAAGGGGCAGCTGGATTCTAGGTATATATGGGGTTTTCCTAAAATGGTGGTACCCAACAACCATGGGTTTTCCTACTAAAAATGATCATTTTGAGGTGTGAAATGGGGGTACCACCATTTTAGGAAACACCCAAATATATTTACGTACAACTTTGGAAGTCCAAATGCCATTTTTCATAGATGGTCTTTCCACAAAGGCGAAACTTTGTCTTAGAAGACATCGATTGAATCCAAAACGTCCAAGGGTGGCTACTAGTTTTCATGGTCGGCTTGACTTACAGGGTTTATGGCATATATATATATACTCTGGAAGTCAACCACCATTTAAAAAAGTGGTGGTTCCTTTTGGAAGATGACAAACCCCTACTACAAAAAGTGGTGGTTCGGAAACCAACCTATAAAAAATGGTGGTTGGACTTCCAGGGTTTATGATATACATATATATGATCCCGGTTCGCGGTTCGCTACCACCCCCCCCCCCCCCCACATGGTATGGTCCCAAAACCTGCGTTTTGCAGCATTCCCCATGAAAACGTTGTATTTGCAGTGTTTTTTGCATGGTGGGTTGCTGGTGCGGTCCGCAACCCTGCAAATTCGTTGGATTTTTGCAACCAACCTTCCGAAAACGTGTTATTTGCAATGTTTCGGCTTCGACATCGTGGAGTAGTGCCGCCGCGCCCTCTTCTATTTCTGTGTCAAATTATCATATAATTCTAAATCTTCTACTAAGGGTTTTCAGCCTCGGTACCGGTCTGATATCTGTCTATATCTTATGCCTGTCGAACTTTCTCTTAGAGTGTCTAGTTTTCCGTAACTGATCTAACCTCAAATTCTCTTAGTTTTCTCAGCTTACGTGCTCCAAATTTATGTTGCCTAATATCAACTTATTTCATCTCACCCTACTAGTTGCATTGCTGTTTGTTGGAGACTGGATGACCCCGACCCCTTCCTACAGGGCCCACCCATTCCACAGAAGAGGGGGCGGGTTACCACTGTTCAATTGTATCCTCAACATATCACTACATATCTTACTTTGCCCTCCGTTATCTTATTTGATCTAGCTTTCAAAATCTGATGTTAACATGTAACTTATTTCAGCATACATGCTTCTCTTGCTTGAAATCAACTTTCTTCATCTTATCCTACCAGTTGCATTGCTGTTGGCTGGATGACCCCCACCCCTTCCCAGGACCCACCCATTCCACAGGGGGGAGGGGGGTTGATGTTATGACCATGACCATGGCAGGGGGGGTGGGGGGGGGACCCGGAACCTGGAACATATATATATATACCTGGAACCCAAATGACCTCTATTTTTGAAGGTCAACCCCTCAAAACAAGGCCTTTTCCAATCAAAACAAGGGTCAGGTGGGTTCCAGGTATATATATATATGTATTTACATTTAACATATATCGGGTGTCCTTCCAGAATGCCAGTGACCAGCAGGATTGCTTTTTGATTGAGTACCACTGGCATCCTGGGGCCCGGGGGAAAAACACCCAACATGTATATACTGGGATGTCCATGGTACTTCATAAATGGATTATTTCACCACTTTTTTTTAGATATAAGTAGGTTGGATACGTCCCCTAAATAGGTGAAATAAGCCAACTTACCACCTACTAGTGGTGTTGCTTGTAGTTACGATCACTTCCATGGACACGGTGGTTTCAAATATATTTTTATGTTCACCTCTACTTGGGCGAAATGATCCAATTTAACGATATAATATTTTTCAGATGGGTTGAATTTTCCAACCACCAACCAGACCAGTATTTCATGGAAAGTATCCGGGTAACCCCCCGGGTTTTTTGGGACCGTGGCAACAAAAAATCATGTGAACTCAACCGAGGCTTCCGAAGCTGAAACATGGCGCAAGTACACAGATTCAAGATGATACCACCATGCTGATGTAGGTGAGGTCCAGAAAATATATGGATGTTTCCAAAAATAGGGGTAACCCCAAATCATCCATTTTAATAGGGTTTTCCATTATAAACCATCCATTTGCGGGTACCCCTATTTTTGGAAACACTCATATAGGGTTCTAAGGGGGGTGGTGTTTCATTTGGACGGGGGTAACTGGAAAAACCCTAAGGATTCCAAGGGAAGATTGGGGGAACCTTGGGGAAGATTAGGGGACTCACCTCCCCCCTTTTCTAAGAATCCTATTAGAAAACCTGGGGCAAAATGCTGGGACTTTTTCCAACCTTTTCCCAGTGGGACGGGAGGGTTTTCCCTGCTAAATGAGCAGTGAAAAAAACCGTGGACGTTTAGGCTTTGTTTGTCCAGTTTTCACCATTTGTTTCACCATTTTGAAGCACCCATTTCTTTGAAGTATGCCAGGTGGTTGCCAAAAAAAAGCTGTCTTGTTACCCCAAAAATTGAGGGATATGATTATATGATTGATTCAATTTGACGGGCAGATTTTTCTTATAAAAAAATCACCCAGTAGTATGGTTGATACTTGGAGGATCATCCCATTTGGTAGTGGTCAATAACCATGGTTAGTAAGTCCCCTAAGTAGGGTTATTCCCCTTATAAGTGGCCTATTTATGGCTTATAAATGGGGGATACTAACCACTTACGAATCCTGGGATGATCCTCCAAGTATGTGTTGGGGTCCAAACTCCTCCCGTTGTTTTCGTATAGTAGGGATGGTCATCAACCTTATAGTAGGGGTTTACATCCCAATTATAAGGATTCCTGTCAGTAAAGGTGGGATTGTTTCCATCCCCAATATAACGGAGTTGACCGACCCGATCGCACATATGAGCAGCGACCATAAACACGGGAGATTTTGCTGCAAAAATAGGGGATGAAATACAAAACCCAACTCTATGGGGACAAATTTCAGCTTCCTTATGAACCAACCAGGATTAAAATCCAATAGGATCCATGTGTCCATCAAAAATGGAATGGGACCAAATCCCAACGGACCCGAAAAAAGGAAGTTGCGATCGGGCTATTAGATACTCAGGTTTTTTCGGGGTCCGTTCAGGACCCGGTCCTGTTGGAGATTTCTTGGACCATGGGACTGATAGATTTACCGACATTTAGAATGATAAAAATCAACCATCCATGATATAGGTGTTTCCAAAAATAGGGGTACCCGCAAATGGATGGTTTATAATGGAAAACCCTATTAAAATGGATGATTTGGGGTTACCCCTATTTTTGGAAACCCCCATATAGGTAAGTATACCATTCAGTCCCATAGATCAGGTCCGGATTTTGTTCACGGAAACATCTCAAGCCCAAGAGCACTTGCAGTAGAGCATGTTTGGCCGAAATTCAAGCAACTCAACTATTAGCTTTAATCTTCTTTAGAAACCATTGATTTCTTAGAATTAGTAGCGCACAAATTGGTTTGTTTTGATAAACGTCTAATACATATATTCTGATATGAGCTTTGGTTACGTGAATTATCAATTGATTGCTGGATTCATGTTATTTTTGTCTATTTCAATCATTATTTTGGTGGTGGTCTCCGGTGATGAACCAAGATTTCATGGGATAGGAGTATGTTTATCTGTGTTTTTTCTCAGGACTGTGCCAAGACATGAGCAACTCTTAGGAATCGTGGACCCGTGATTCGCAAATCAAGCGATTTTGAGTTGATCTTGCTTGGATGTCCCAGGAAGTTAGGATCAATGGTTAGGATCAGTGGGTTTTACCCCTAATATATCCCATTTATAGGTTATTTACAACCCATTTACTAACCATTTACTAACTTCCTGGGACATCCAAGTGGGGAATTAGATTCCTACAGTATATGTCCACTGACAAACCTGACTCTTGCGCCAGTGGCTATCACCTTGAAACCTGACTTCCAACCGGGGTTACATATGTGCTGGTGACCTTTTAACGGTCGGATACCATGAAATTCCATCACCAGATTAACATGGTAAATCACCATCTAATTTCATCAATTATGTCACTATGTGCTTAAACTCGCCTTTTTATGGCTCAAAAAACCAACCAACCAACCCCTCCTAGGCCAAAAATGAAGGGAAATCAGTGGTGTTCATAAAGCTCCGGAAAGAAAAAATCACCAAACGTACCCTTTTTAAAAGGTTGCCAAAAAACCGTGCGTTGATCGCCTCAGCGGCAAGGCGTGCCACGAATCGTGGCTGTTGGCAATTGAACCAACTGAACGGCATCTTCCCGGCCGTTTCGATCCAGCCGGGGCGGATGGGCTTTGGAAGAATCTGGAACGATCCAGCCTAGGTGAGCCACGTTTTTTTTTGCCATGGAGTTTGTCAAAAAGGGAACTCCAACAGATGATGCGTAGGCAAATTTGTGGTATTTCCTGGTGGTGGTTTCTCCAAATACTTGTTCTTTCCCCCTCGATCCCTGGGGAAATGATCCAATTTGACGAGCATGTTTTTCAGGTTGGAATCACCAACATGCGCCAAAACTCATCCTGTTTCGATGTGGGGGTCCTGTTCACCCTAGTAACCTAGTACAACAAAAAAAAAACTTAGCTCCACAAAGGTCCCGGGTGGGTTATTTTTGCGGGTTTTTCGTGGGAGAGGAACCCATGATAGATGAAAACAATTAACCAATGATCTAAGATAGTTACCCTCCCTGAAACTAACATAATGACATAGCACCTGAAAATAGACCCCTGGAAAAGGAGATTCCTGTTGGAAACCATCATTTTTAGTGGCGAAATGTTAGTTACAGGGAGGGTAAACCTCAGAGATTTTTGTTGTGCATTTTTGTTGAATGCCTGAAACTTGATTTCGATGGGAAAAAAGGGCCCCGGTCCCGCGTTGTTTAGGGGATTTGCTGGGGATGAATTTTCCTACCCAGGTATATAGGGATTATTTCATAAACCATTCTATAAGGATCTCAACAAAAACAACCAGGATGACTCATGGCAAGTAAGGGACTCCGTATTTTTTTCGTGGCTCAAATAGTTTTCTAGCAGGTCGCAGGAATGGTGAAGGTTAAGTACACAAAGCAGTTTCCTTTCTACCATGGGATTCCGCATGAATTGCTGGGATGATACGCATGCCTGAGAAAAGGATACAGATATACAGCAAGTAAAGTTACCCATGAAAATAATGTTAGAAGATGATCTTTGGCAAGTTGTTTTTTTGGGGGGCAGGGGGGATTATCGGATAAGGTTGCGGTTTTGACCATGGTTCACCAGGTAACAAAATCTTCCCTGTTAGTTTCCAGGAGATTTTCTGTTGAGTTTTTGGGCAAAAAATCCGACTCGTGTGGAGACGAACGGCTGGAAAAATTTCTCACGATCCGTCTCGTCGCGAGTGTTTTTTATCCCTTAAGAATCCATCGGCAACTAGGCAGTGGTTTCAAATGCGCATGTTTTATTTTCCACCACTATGAAAGGGGAAGATGTGTCCAATTTGACTATACCATATTTTTTTCAGATGGTTGGTTCAACCACCAACTAGGAAACCTCAAAAAAAAACTGGTGAATATCTAGGTGGTTTTTTAACTCAAGAGATTTTTGTTCGAAGTTTCACTCCGATTCATGGGGGAAATGATCCAATTTGACGGTTGCATATTTTTCAGATGGGTTGGTTCAACAACCAACTGGTTTTACCACCCTGCTAATCAATAGAGGATTTAATGTTCAACCCCCTGGTGGGGTCCATTCGCTGATTCTTAGGGATGGTGACATTCGAGTGGTGGAATGGTGGAACCTTCCTTGTCGTTTCCGGTGGCTTGTTTTGGCTTGTTCGCAAAAATGGCAAAGGCAAAAACCCTTGAAGATTAACCTTATCATACTTTCAAGTCTTCATGTCACTTGAAGGTTGTTTTGTTGCCATTTAGTCTATCAGTTCTGCCCTCAACAAAAGCCGTCCTCAGTTTGGAAGGGGCAAAAAAAAAAACGCCCGACAAGTCACCAGAAAACGGACGCCACACCGTCAATGTCGAGATGCAGAACCTTTGAGCTCTGTAAGTTTGAAAAAGATGCGAATGAAGGATGTGCCTGACAAAACGACGGGTCCGTTGTTTGACAAAATGGCACCCCTGCAATACCATGTGTACCATACATATAATGCAGTCAACCACCATTTTAAAACTCAAAGTGACCTGACCTTATCCCCGCAGTTGGAGGTCACTTCACCTTTCAAGGGGTCACTGGGTCACTTAATCATCCCAAAAAGGTCACAATCGCAGAATTGCCAGGAAAATATGGGGAAATATAGCAATAAGTCTGGATCCCGAGGCAATGCTTGGAAGATCCAGGTATATGACCTTTATCACTTTTATTAAGATTTCAATTTGGGTTCGAAACTTCAGGTTCCTTCAACGGCCCACGCCTGTGAATCTGAATCGGGATTCTCAATGTTGGCCGGCCGTCGACGCCCGGCACTTGGCCTGACCCCGTATGGTCGCCGTGTTCTTTTTTTAGCGTCCTTGATGACAATGACCCTGTGGTTTATTGAAAAGGCAAAAAAGAGATCAAGGAGAACATCTCAGAAACCTGAATAAATGTTCATAGGATACATGGGATATAAGTATATTTACCTATGGTCATTTCCCCTTGTGAAAAAGTTCATGTGGATATATTTCACCGAAATCTCCCCGTAATTACAATTGTCGATCCCCAGGTTTTTTTTTTCCAGTTCTCAAAGGTCAACCACCGTCTTTTCGGGCGGATTTTCTCGATCCATCCGGAGTGGTCGACCAAGCACTCGTTAACAACCATCTCCTGCTTGGAGGAGATGTGCCCCCATCGGGATTTCGTCAGTAACTTAGGATCACCCGCCGTGGGGAAAAGTTTAGGCCATTGGTGGAAAAGGGGAAGTCCGAACGAAGGACAACGACAACGACCCTCGGGACTTGGAGGACGTAGTGATGATCATGTATACAAGGTGGGCCCCTAGCAGTTATAAATGGAGTTATAACCCCTATAAATGGCCTTATAAATGGCTAACTGTTCTTATAACCCTAGTTATAGGAGTTGTAAACCCAGTTATAACTGGTAGGGGCCCACCTTGTATTTATTGACCACCTGGAAAGCCGTTGGTGCCCTATTTTTTTTAAGCAACTGGATTGCTGGGTTTTAGGGGTATGTTGTTGCCTAAAAAATAGGACACTTGGGGTTCCAGGCACTTATTAAATGGGATGATCTGAAAATTCAATAGATATAGAATTTATATGGTATAGAATCTAAAAAATGGGGTCGCATTCACTCAAACCAATGTCATTTTTTGCGGCACATAATCATCACATTCCTGGAAGTCAAAAAACAAGAGAAGGTTTAAACCCGTTATGCTCCCTGCTCCCTTCTGCAAGTGTGTTTGGAGTGGGTTTGGTTCGGTGTTTCCGAACAAACACCGGTTCCCGGGTATTCCCGGGGTCCATTGGAGCACTGGGGTTCCGGTGAACTCCAAGCCACAATCCATTCGTAAAGGTTTGGTTCGCATCATCCCGGTTCCGCAACCATGAAAAAACCAAGCCAGAGACCCCAGTCCGATGTAATTCCCACAAGAAACTCATGGGCTAAAACCCCCCCCCCCCCTAGCTGCCACGTGTTTTTTCCCAAGAGATTTTGGCGGCATTACTAAGGGGCTACTAGCCAGCTGCTAATCCTTGAATAGTCCCTTCACTCATTCAGCCCATGGCTAAGCATTAAACTTTTATTTCATACTTTTATTTCATACTGTTGATGGAAAAAAATCCTGCACCAGTTGAGGTTGCTAGTTTATCTACCATTACTTCCAAGGTTTTATATATCCCAGGTGGTTGGCCTTGGGATTTCTTAAGGCATCAACAGTAGTCCGAATTTTTGGCGATAAGTTAAGGCCGAGGGCTTTGCCTCGGGGTTTTTTTCGCAAAATTTGGGTAGGGAGATTCCCCATGGTCAGGCGATGTGTTAAATGGGTGGGTTTGGATTCCGTTGGAACGGATCCCCGAAAAATGGGGATGGGGATTCTTAGGGAGACCTCCCGAATTGAGGGCCCAAAACCACATATATAAACCATGGTCAGCGACGACCATGGGAATTTTTGGCAAACCAACTTGGCTTCCCCCAAAAAACGGGGCGAAAAATCAATACCCACAGGTTCAAGAACAACACTTCCCCCCGTCTGAACGTCGTTGCGTCGTTGACGAATCGTCAACCAAAGGATCAAGTGTGAGCAGCAGACGGATTTCGTGCTTGCAAAAAAAATGACTGGTGACCCTCTTGAACTGTTGGAAGTTCAGTGGAAGTTTTTAATCCCTAACCCGGATGTACGACTACGTAGGCTTAAGTGTCACACCCTTTTTGTACAACTGGGCAACTTGTAGGGGTTATTTGGGATTTTTACATGTTTCCATTTTACAGGTAGAGGGGAGCCCTATTCCAGCATGCCATTTCATAGTCGCATGAAAGTCCAAACTTGTTGATTCGCAGATCTCAAACTTTTCGAGATCCGGTTGAACAAATATCCTTTGAAATACTTGATTTTATCATGATTTTTTCAGTAAGAAGCCCTCGCAGTTCTGCGAATGTGACCTTTTTGGGATGGTTAAGTTACCTCTTTAAAGGCCTCCTCCAACTGGGAGATGGGGTCAGGTCACTCACGGCTTGAATCGCCGTTCGTAGGATCAAAGGAAACTGGTTGACTGGTATATATCTTACATCCAAATTCCATCAAAATCAAGTATACACAAAATATACCAAATGGATGTCTCCAAACATAGGGGGTACCCCCAAATCATCCATTTTAATAGGGTGTTCCATTCTAAACAATCCATTTTGGGGTACCCCTATTTTTGGGAACACCTAAATATATACAACATATAATGCATGAAAATCCGTCAACATTTGGAATCTTTTTTAGAAACCAACCTTGCAGGCAAGCCAAGCCAATATATCAAGTAATTGTTTTTTTGTCTCCTGGTGAACTGGAAGATGAGGGCGGCCATGAATCCAACCCCCGTTTTTGGGATCGAAGAGGATTCTACTTGGAGGATCATCCCAGGACTTGTAGGTTAGTAAGTCCGGTGATTCTCCTTCCAAATGGCCTTTTCATGGCTTATAAATGGAGGTTCCTAACCACTTACTAGCTGGGATGATAGTAAGTAAATTCTACATCCAAGTCCGGAGATGCGGAGAGGAGAGGGCGGAACGGAACATCACTGCTCACATTGTCGACGTCGACGCGACCCCCACGCTTGGGAACCGCGGTTTTTTTTTGTGGGAAGTTTGGAGAATGGTGAGAATTCCAGTTCCATAGGATCCATGGAATCTGGTATTTTTATCTTCATTTGTGACATACAAAAGCTCATCAAATGTAGGTAGATATACATTTGAGCGTCTGGGCATATTGGAGTCAACGTTCATCACCCTGGTTGGTTGTTTGATAGATGGGGAGTTTTGAACAGACTTGAGGTGTGCTGAAAGCTCCCCACTGTATCAAGCTAACACACACTTGGTACACATATATTTTTGCGGTTGCCAAGGAGCACTGGGAAAATGGAGGCTTGATGGTTCGTTGAACCATCAGGCGTTAGGAAGTCGTCAACTTGTTGTGAGAATTTTTTCAAAAGGATGGGGTGTCCTAAGGATCTGATCGATATGTCCTAAGAAAATGGATGTATGATTTTTATCCTATATATATAAGTGTTTTCATCCATTTTAATAGAGTTTTTTTATTGTAAACCAACCAACAATGGGGTACCCCTATTGTTGGAAACACCCATATAATCCTATTTTGGGTATGGGATGTTTCGACCATCAATCCATCCCGAGAAATCGGGAGGTGGAGCTGGATTCTTAGGGTTAGTTGATTTTGGATGATGATAAAATCCCATTTGCCCAGATCATTGTCCCGAAATCAAATTGGCCGGCGATGAAAATCTGCAGAGGGGCTAGGACTTCTGGAAGTGGCATGGGTTATATCCAAAAATTCACAAAAAACATTGGCCATACCATCCATGGGACGATTACGTATATTTACCTACATTTGTTCGTTGATTTTATGGTTTCCAGGAGGTGCTAGTTTTTAAAAAAAAGAACGTAAAATCCCATGGATTCCCAGTGGATGGGATAGGGAGGTGAGGTTTCCTCCGCTTTCCGCTGAAGAAAAAAACCCTCGAGGGATGATTTAACATCAGAAGCACGTCGTAAGTCGTGAAATTCACGAAGCGGTCTCCCAAGCGTGAGCTTCTTTGGCAAACTTGCCAAGTGTATCAATCCCTAGAAGTCCAGTTTGATTGTTTAGAAAAAAGCAGGTAATCACCAAAAGACTTGGATTTTTGTTGGTAGGGATTTGTTAGTCATGCAAAATCGGGGACCATGATTTTCATGGTCTTGGACTTCTAGGGCAATCAGATGGTTTCAGTGCCATAGTCGATCGATTCCTTCTTCCCACAAAGGGGATCCTCATGTTGCCATCGATTCCTCCTAGCGTTTCCAATATCAAAGGGAAAAAATGTGGTGTATTTCTCGGAGAGTATACCCTAGCAGTTTTGCCCCAAAATTATAATAATGTTTCAACAATATTGCCATCATTTTATCCAACAATATTGCCATCATTCAATCCAACAACTATACCATCATATACACCTACATTATCATGGTGCATGGCGAGTCGAGGAAAAAAAACCGAAGGAACTTTGAATTGTTCACAAAACTCCCAGCCGCTGCTTGAGCTCTTCAAAAAAAAATGTGGAAGCGGAAGCGGTTTCGGGCGGGGAAATCCTTGGTGGTTTCGTCACCCCACAAATTGGTGGTTTAGTACTAGGATGTCCCGGGACGGAAGTTAGGATCAAGGGTTAGGATATAAGTGGGTTTTAACCCTCATATATCCCATGTATTGGTAGGTGAAATAACTCATTTACTAACCATGGATAGTAACTTCCTGGGAAATCCAAGTAAGGGAATCACCCCCAAAATCCCCTGACCATTCAAGTTTTGGATCTTTTTTGTTGGTACTTTGTTTGAGATTGGATCTACCTCTCACCCATCTTCCGCAAAAGGTTATTTTGAATTGGGACCTATTTTTGGGGGGGCCGCAAAAAAAATCCAACTTGATGCGTAATAATATGGTAACTTTTCAGGGATTTGCCGAAAGTTTTTCGTGCAAAATGTTCAAAAAAAAAAACATCCTGGGAACGATCAGTTTTTTCCCATCAAAAATTTTCCTTCCAAAAAGTCGATGAGTTTCAGGAAAGAACGGTGGGATATGATGATATGTTCAACTCCTTCCCTGGGTCGGGTAAGTTTTGGGGTTGGTAATATAATGACTCTTGTCCAGGATGAAGGCTCGTGGCAAATGAGTCGGTTTATGTTGATTTTTCCCAATCCTTTCCAAAACATCCTGGTTGTTTAGGGTATATAGGGGATTATACTACTCATAGGGATTATAATAAACCATTTTTTAGGATCCCTACTAACCAACCAGGATTTCATGGAAAGTAGGGGACCCCGTTTTTTTTTTCGTAGCTCATTTGAGTTGGGAAAACATTCTACCAAAAAGTCGTCCCCCCGAAAACAAAACATTTTTTACACCTGCAAAAATGGGGCGGGAAGGAGAAAAAATCCCATTGAAGTTGGCAGATTTGGAACGACCTTTTTTTTCTCCCATGAATTTTTGTGGCAAAAATTCATCGAATTAAGAACAACAGCCAAGCTTTCAATATGGCAATACGGCGCACGAAACTGGGCCCAGCTGATTGTTTAGGTTGTATAGAAATACCTCGAACCCTTTGATGACCTTTGTTTTGATTGGAAAAGGCCCTGTTTTGGAGGGTTGGACCTTCAACAATAGGTAGGTGGTGGTTTCAAATATTGTTTATTTTCACCCCGATCCTGGGGAAATGATCCAATTTGATAATCATCACTGAATCTCTCCCAATGATTCAATGATTCCTACTTTACAGATCCGATACCATCCATGTATGTTATATTTACCTATTGATATACCACAGCAAATCAACCAAATGTTGGTACTCGCAAATATACAAGTTTCATGGATCCCATGGTGGTGGTTTGAATGATTTTTCCCCAAAAAACTCAAAAGGAAATGAGCCAAGTTGATTCACAGTCTCAATGGGTAAATCAAAAAACCATCAACCATATCCTGGTTGGTGGTTTCATCCCATTTGAAAAATATGCTCGTCAAATTGGATCATTTCCCTAAGTGGGGGGTGAAAACAAAAAACTATCAACCTACTTTCGATAGTTGTATCTGGTTCCCTCAATAGGTGGCAGGTGATTCAATATATATTGCCAATTAGGTGATTATGTGCTACCTACCACCTATTAGGGGAACCAGAAACAACGATACTTGGCAAGCTGAAAACTGGAAATTCCCTTCCATCTGAGGTGCGAGCTTTACTTTGCGACGGTGGCGGTGGTTTGTACCTTCTCCGTCTTTCAGTCAGGGGCTGAAACAGCAATGGCAGAGACATATGTAACGGTGTGGTGGAAACAGCAATAAAGAGGATTTATCGAAAAATATCTGCACCCACAAAGTTTAACATATAGCCCCTAAAAAGTTACCTAAGTGGTGGTTTCAAGTTTTTTTATGTTCCCCTCTACTTGGGGAAATGATCCAATTTGACCAATATTTTTCAGATGGGTTGAAGCCACCAACCAGTTACCAAACCCCAAGAGTTGCAAGGCTTGGACCTTCAAAGCCACCCATTTTTTCAGGGAGTTTTTACAAACTCGCGCTGTGTGAAACTTCCTTTTGGGATTGAAAAATTTTGGAGCCTTTCGGAGCTGGGAAACAGTTTCAAAATAAACCTGAGCCACAAAAAAAAAATCTGGTTGTTTAGGGTTATATAGGGGATGAAATACTACCTAATTATATAGGGATTATCATAAACTCATTATAAGGATCAGGATCCCTGTTAACCAACCAGGATTTCATGGAAAGTAGGAGGTTTTTTTCGTGGCTCACCTAATTCAGCGCAAATCCTAGTGAATTTTCACGGTAGATGACTGCTGACTACAAACCCGAGTTTGTAAACTCAGGATCGGATGGTGTGGTGCGAAACGATGTGGTGCGACACATTTTTAGAATAAACCTAATTCAGCGCAAATGGGTGTTTCCTTAAATGGTGGTACCCCCAAATCATCCATTTTGATAGGGTTTTCCATTATAAACCATCCATTTTGGGGTACCGCTATTTTCGGAAACATCCAAATCCTAGTGAATTTTCACGGTAGATGACTGCTGACTGCTACCCGAGTTTGTAAACTCAGGATCCGATGGTGCGAAACGATGATTTTGAAAAAGCGAGTCATGAATCGTTCACCAAAATCAATAGCTGTTTCTGGTTCCCTTAATAGGTGGTAGGTGATATATAATCCCCCAATTGGCAGTATATACCACTTATATACCACTTATAGTCCTTGCCAATTGGGTGAGTATATGCTACCACCTATTAAGGGAACCAGAAAACTCCATTGACAAAAAGACAGGGCTAATCTCCTAGATATACCGTATCAGCTCTTTACGCAGAGATGCGCCCCCTTTTGAGTATGAGGTATGCTATGATTTGAAAAAAACCGTCGGGATCCTTGCTCACCGAAACTGAGAATGGCAATGGACCCTGAATACTATGTGTTTTTCGTTTCGGTGATTGGACATCCCAATCATCATCTGAGAATGTGACGATTGATGCCTAGGGCCTAGGGATATATGATTGAGGTTCTACATGTTGGTAGTACATGGAATATATGTTTGGTAGACTTTAGGAATCGTAAAACAACGCCAGGACCGCCCAACTCAGTGTTGAGTTTGGTGGGGTTAGATCTACCCTTCGGGGAACTAATATATCCCACCTTCGGAAAAGCAGAATCATCTTCAAAATTGTCTTGGGAGGGAATCTGCTAGTTGCCAGAAGGGTAGATGTTTCACCCAAAGTTGTCTCGACTTTTAGTTTCAAGGACCTCTACTACGCCTTCGCCTTCGGGCTGTGCGATGTCGAGGTGATGACTGGAACCCATCGGAATAAGCAATGGTTTTCCCATGGCTTGGTTGGGAAGACGTTTTCTAAAAACGCGTTAGGAAAACACCGGGCGAATAAACGCACGGGCGGGCTTGACAACGTATGACATGATTGCTGGGACACCATGCGGCAGCTGCCCTGAGTTTGATAGCTACTCTTTCCCGTGGTATGGACCGAGAGCAATGAGTCTCGCGACTGTCGTCAAACACCGTTTTTTTCAGGCAAATCGATGATCGGAAGATTTTCGGCATTTATAGGGATTCTCCATATGATGTCGAGTAAAACCGACAGATTTTCTAGAAATTTATGTGTTTGCCAGATTCGCAGCGAAGTCAAGGGCTCGTACTTGTGGGAAGACAGTGTCGGTCCTTTGGAGCAGGGTCCCTGAAAAATATTGCCAAAATTTATTTACAATTATTTTTTTTCATATTAAACATGTTCAATAGATTTCAATAGAATATAAGTGTTCATGAAAGCTTTTTCTTACCAGCCGGAGTCTCTTACCAAAGTAACATCAAGTAAGTAAATCATCGGTTACTGACGGAACGAGAAAAAAAACTAACAACAATATTTGGAAAGGGTCCTTGCTAACCCCAGGAATTGCGGAACTTGTTTAACCTGTTTTACAAGGGTTACTGGGACCCAACTTACAAGTTCCCTGGGGCCCCGATCTTCCAATTTGGCCCCCTTTCCCCAGCAATAGCTTGACGTCTTTCAAATTGCTTCCCAAGTGCCTTAAGGTCAAAATAATCCTCCACGTATCCCCCTTTCCCCAGCAATAGCGACCTTTCCTTCCCTCAAAACCGGGTTGGTTTTGCCAAGGAAAGGCGATTGGCCGACCCGGTACCGGGGCCTGACGAGATCGGATCCGGAGATGTTTCGAAAGGTCAAATTTCATAGCGACCGAAAACACGAGTTTTGGGCCCCCAAAAAGAGTGGTTTTTTTAGTAAGGGAAATCCCCTTAATTCAGGGAAACCTAGGTTGGTGAAAATATTAGAATTTGGCCAGAATGTTTGTTTTAAATGGGGGTATTTGTTAATGGGTACAAACCACCGCCACCGTCGCAAAGTAAAGCTCGCAACCTCAGACGGAATGAATTTCCAATTTTTCAGCTTGCCAAGTAGGTTGATGGTTTTTGTTTTGGCATTAAGAATATGAATCAAATTGACTCGTTTCCGTGAGGTTTCGGATTAAAATAACAAAAACATTCAAACCACCACCTAGTTTTATGTCCCATAGGATCCATGTGACGAATGGAATATTTACGTGCATGACTGGTTGATTTTGATGGGATTTTGATAGGCCCGAAGACATGTTAAAAGATAGGGATCATGAAACATGAGAACCCCCCCATTTTTTTGTGGTTTAGTAAGGGAATCCCCCAAACAATGCCCTGAACTCAGGTTTAGCATTTATAGTAATTGGCCCAGATTAGACCCATTTTTTGTGGAGGGGTGATCAGCGAAAATCTACCAGGTTTATTTCTACCTTTCTATTTGGCAGAACATACTCTCGATGGTTCAGAAATACGGCTAACAGTTGACATTGAGAATATCAAATTTTCAAATATAAAAACAGGTGGTTAGAAGGCCGGATTTCTGAACCATCAACAGTATCTCTGTGAAGGTCCAAGCTCCAAGGGGGATGATCCTTCAGTTTCTAGGTGGTGGTTTGAAAGATTCGTCGAAACTTCTGAATCTACACCTCTTTGGGGAAATGATCCAAATTTGACGAGCCATTTTTTGTCGGATGGGTTGGTGAAAAACCACCAGCTACTGTAGGCGTTATCAAGATTTTTGCTGATTTTGGACCCCCCTCATTCCGGGTACAAATCCAAGGGTGAGCTCGGATACTTGGATACGTGGTTAATAAGCATGGTGATCGTTTTCGTCCCCTTAAACATCGGGTTGTTAAACACCCCTTCCACATGGCCATTCATGGCTTGTAAATGGGTTGATCCTAACTACTTACCAAGTGGTATGATCCTCCAAGGAAGGGTTTATATCTTGGATTTGCTTAATCATATAAGATGCGGATCCAAAAAGTTTCGAAAAAAATGTTCTCCCCAAACAAATGTTGGTTTAAGAATGGTGATTTTCACCCCATGGGATCGAATCCGTAACAAAAATCGCAATAAAAAAAATCCAAGATATCCATCAGCAGTTCCTGAAGCGGCCTTTGCCTCCAAACAGCCACTTGACTGACTGCACGAATCTGGTGTGCCACCTTGCAAACAAGGTCCGGCCCCCATCACCAGTTATGAGTAGGGTTATAACTCCATTTGTAGGTGTATAAAAACCCCTGTTACCCATTTATGAAGCCATTTATAGGCGTTATAAACCCATTTGTAGCTGGTAGGGGCACACCTTGTAGCTATCTCTCTTAGATACCGACCGCTCCTACCGCAGCCATTTGTATCGACACAAGCAGTCGCAAAAAATCAGTTTCTCGTAGAACAGGTTTTCTGAGGAAAGCGATTACCTCCAAAATCTCCCTGAATAATGCACAAAAGCATTTGTTGTATTCGAACAGCATGGGCGCTTTCAGCCAATTTTTCACCACTCACACTTTTGATTCTTCCTTCAAAACGAGATTCAGGCGTGTGAACTTAAAAGGTTTAAGTTGTGGAACATCCATGAACATCCGGTATGGAAAACACAACACGCCTTCTTTTGGTTGATGTTGGGATTCGCAGTGTCATGTGAATCTAAGGGCACTTTCCTCCAAGCCACCCCCATGAACGGACAATGGTGGTAAAGAATTCCTGAATAAGCTACCTACCCAGATTTTGATCAGCACATCTTAGGTTTAGCATTGGATGTTTTAAAACTTGCTTGGATGCGTTTTTGTTGGATGAAAATTTGTATTTCATACCATGGTAAATCACGATGTTTCAATCACCATTTAAGGGAGAAGATGTTTGGAACTTTTTCCATCCGCATCGTTTAAAAGCAAATGAAAGGTTTGGTAACCAATTTCGGCGATGTTTCGTACCAGATCCAAGTCATTGAGCTATGGCCGAAGATGAGTCGATGGAGAACAAGGACGTTTTCAAAAATTCCCATGGTTGACGTCACTTTTTGTCGGGGAGGAGTGTGCGTGTCATTCAGGGATGCTTACCCTTCCCTAGAAAAGAATCATCACCATGCAGACAGTATGCACTTTTGGTCGAATCGGAGACCCAAGTACCTCATTTAATTCATTTATTTTCGGCCATTTATAGGGGGCCCCATGTCACCCCATTAACAAACTGGTGACGGGGGCCCACCTTGTAAAGGATGGTGTGTGTTTTGTTGGCATGTCCCACATCCATTGCCATCCCAAGATCACTAACGACCGTTTAAACGCTATCATCGCCAGGATGATGAAGACCAGAAATCGGAACCTGATGCAAAAAGACCTTGCTCCAGGCATGAATTTGTGTGATTTTTTACGGATTTTTGCCCCGTGGGATTCATCAAAATTAAAAAAAAACACCATTTTGGAATAATATTTTCTTAACTAGCTGGGTGCATATTATAGTGATGAGCTTACATTGAGCAAAAAAAGATGGCCATTTTTTCCCGACCTAAATGACGAGCGAAGGAGAAACTAGACCAGGCTACGCATGGTTTGTAGCCCAAAAACTTGTGGATGATTCCGAGCCATATGGGTGTTTCCAAAAATAGGGGTACCCCAAAATGGATGGTTTATAATGGACAACCCTATTAAAATGGATGATTTGGGGTACCACTATTTTTGGAAACACCCATATAATTTATGGCTACTTGGATGTCCCGGACGGAAGTTAGGATCGATGGTTAGGATCAAGTGGGTGATTTCACCCTGATATATCCCATTTATAGGTTATTTATAACCCATTGATCCTAACCATTGATCCATATTGATCCTAACTTCCAACGGGACATCCAAGTACCTACCCACCCACCCCTAACGTAACCTGTCCCCCAGAAATAGCCCGGTTGCATAGGCCCCGGCCTTATTAAGGGAAACCACCAAAAAATGGGTTTTCATAAGACCTGATCATAAGGCCACTAGCAGAATTAGCCTCCAGTTTTGCCTCCATGGCTGGCTTGAAATACTGGCGGGTCCCAGTTATGTGGGGATCATTTCATAAAACCAAACCATATCTAGGTGGTGGTTTCAAATATTTTTTATGTTCATCCCGATTTGGGGAAATGATCCAATTCGACTAATATTTTTCAGATGGGTTGAAACCACCAACTAGATATTAGAGAATCCCTATTAAACAATAAACTTGGATTTGTTTTTCAGGCAATTCTTTATTTTGTACGTTGGGATTACTGTAATCACCAGAAAAGCCACCACTTGAGAGAATATTTTTGGAACTCGTTCCAAGCATCAAACAAGCAAATCCAGTTACTGAATACCCTCCCTACGAAACTGAAATACAATGATTTTTTGGGGTGCACAAAAATTGAGGATGCAAACGCCCAAAGATTGCCAATCATCAAGGATCACATTTCACATCAAAAAAAACTTCACTTTCCACAGTGGATGTGAAAAAAATAGAGAGCTTTCAACTTTGAGTATAGGTCCAGGGTTATAAGTTTTAAGGCGTAGCCAACCATTTCCCATATGAAGGGTATACCGGTATACCCATGTTACCCAACCCTTTAACCCATGTTACCCTACTGTTGATGGTTCAGGAATCCGACTAACAACCACTTGGGATGGTGTAATTATAAAACCTGTCGTAAATAATGGTAGATAAAACTTACCAACCTCAACTGGTGTGTTTCTCGCGGGATTTCTGGTTGCCATCAACAGTATGTGCCAGGGTCGATGAACTCCCTGCATTGGGTATAAACTCATCCCACCTTTAACAAGGAATCCTTAGGTATATAAACCCTTACTATTGGGTTGATGACCATTCCACATTATATGATCAAGTTGACCCAACGACCGTGAGGCAAGCAATTGATGATTTTGAAACCTTTGTTGTTGGGGGTCGCAGTGAGGGGTTCGGCCCACTTTTCGGCGGGTCCGGTGGGTGGGGTCCGGTGGATTTCACCGGGGTAAAACCTGGATTTTGGGACCGGTTAACCTTGCGAAATCGTGATAATTGTTTTAGCACCTTATCTTGGATATGTGGGGGATTATCATAAACAAAAAACATATGGGTGTTTCCAAAAATAAGGGTAGCCCAAAATGGATGGTTTATAATGGAAAACCTTATCAAAATGGATGATTTGGAGATACCATTATTTTTGGAAACACCCATATGAGGATCCCGAGGTTTCACAACAATCTTGGATTTGTTGAACAAATATTCTTAATGTTCACCCCGGAGAATTGGGGAAGATGAACCCATTTTGACTCACATTTTTCAGATGGGTTGAAAACACCAACCAGCTAATCTTGGGATTTGTTTCAGACCGGATTTTTTTACGGATGTTACCGTGATAAATCACCATGAAAAACCACCATTTCGGAGAATTTGTTTGGAACTTTTTCCATGCATCGAACAAGCAAATCCAAATAATGTGTGTGTACAATTTTATGGTTGGGATAAAAAAGTGGCTATATCTGTACGATTTTCTTAGGGACACTAAAATTCCCATGTGTTTTTCTTAGTAAAAAAATAGACCTGAGTTTTTGTTTGGGGACATGTAAGGTAGGAAAGGCAGACCTTAATTGATGTTTGCAAAGAATTCAGAAATTTCAGGGCCCGAATTGGGGTTGAAGCAGCTTTATGGTACCTTTCGTTTTTCCTGAAGGATGAAGAGAGTGTGAGGATCACATGGTCAGATTGTGATTCCATTTGATGTCGTTTCAGCGTTCAAAACGCACTAGTGACAATCCATTTTACCGTGTAGTCCATCGGGATCCTTATAATGGCTTGTTGTAATCACTATGTAGCTGGGTAGTATAATAATCCCCTCATGAAACTCTCAAAAAAGAAACTTCTGTTTTTTGCAGTGCTGATTCTTCTTTTGTTGTATACTTACACTGGTAGTCTGTTTATCCAGAGCATTCTTTGAAAGGGTACCTGATTTTTTGGGGTGACCTTTTTCAAAAAAGCAAATCCAACTAAAAGTCAAGGTAAATGTCACAATCGCCCCATGGATCCCAAAATGGGAATGGCAACTGGGTGGTGGCAACTCAAATATTCCTCATCTTCAGCCCGCAAAATTGGAGAAGATGAACCCTTTTTGACGAGCATATTTTTTCAGATGGGTTGGTTCAACCACCAACCAGCATTATCTTGGGATGTGTTTCAGACCGGATTTTTTTTTAACGGATTTTACCATGATACATCACCATGCAAAACCACCAAACTAGGCAAGATTTGGAACCCGATTTTGGTGGCTTCCGAAACGTTAACAACCCTAAGGACCGAGCCTTGCAAGAAACAGCTGAGATAGCGGCTCAGGTGGGGAAAACACATCGAGATTCTTGGGAGAGAGTCACAAATCTAAGATGATGCTTAGGATGTCCCAGGAAATTAGTAAATGGTTAGGATCAATGGGTTATGTTATAACCCACTTATGGGGGTATATTGGGGTTATAACCTACTTACTAAACTTTTACTAAGTTCCTAGCACATATAAGTGAGATGATGCTTAAAACCTTAAGAAGGTGGTGTGGTTAATCAAAGTTTTTTCGTGAAGATTTTCAGCCAATGGCCCAATGGGTGGTTCAAGCAGCGCCTGGGGTGCCAAACGTTACGGATACCAGCCTCAATGGACAGCGACATCAAAGTTGGTTATACTTTGTAGGTCCCTCCCCATAGGAGAAAAAATGTACGTCTTTTTGATATTTGGTCAATTTATTTCGCGACCTTTTCCCGCCGGCAGCGGTCAGCCCAAAAAGGTAGTGAATAAAAAGTAGGGGAATCCTACCGTCAGCTCACAGGCAGAACAGCCCGACTTCGAAGGCGTGGAAGCCGTGGATTTTCAGTGGAAAAAAGCAGTGAAAACATAGCAAATCACAGATCTTAAACAGATTGTGGGAAAGCATTTTTTTATAATCCTCGATAATAGGGGTCATCAAATTACCCACAAACAATGCAAATCTATGGTAATTCTGAGGGATTTCCTCTTTATAGTTCATTTTTGGGGTTGGTAATATAATGACCCTTGGATAACTTAAATTGCTTGCCTGGGATTTGTTTGCTTAAGGTGATGTTTCAATTTTTTACTGTGGTAAATCACCCATGTTTCACCACCAGCATTTGGGAGAATATTTTTGGGATGTTTTTTCCGTTCGCCATCGTTCACCAAGCAAATCCAAGCAAAAGTTTTGGGGAATGTGCCATCTTTAAAAACCTGCCGGTTCTATTTGTCAAATTCCATTTCGACTCAAAAACGTATCGCGATGGACGTTCGCAGCCAGGATGAACATCTTCCTTACTAACTGGTCGAAATCAGTGTGGGGATGCAACAATGAATGTGGTTGGTTCGCACCAGCCAGATGACACATAGACTATACCCTTAGAATCCTGGGACCTCAAGTGTCTGTTCCCTACATCCTACTATGTACACAGGTTCAGATCTGACCAACCGATGATTTTTTGTCCAAAAATACCTTCTTTTTTTGGTTGCCCTAAACAATTTCCAAGAAAACATGGTTTTCACAGGTTTCCTGTGGTTGCCCTAAACAATTTCCATCTCCCCCTCCCCCGCATCGTTTCGAAATACCAAAAAGATAACTTGCTGATTTTCACCCCCTGCGAAACGCAAAAACAAAAAAAAGGAAGAACTTCACCAAAAAAAGTTGAGATCTTGACCAGATTCTTAGCGTAGCAAGGGCTTAATGTTTAAGATAAGTTCAATGCTGCATAAATAGTTTGGTTTATGATTCCTGAATAAGCAGCTACCCAGGTTTTGATCAGCACATCTTAGGTTTAGTATTGGATGTTTTCAAAACTTGCTTGGATTTGCTTTTCAGGTGATTGTTTACTTTTCGTACCATGGGATTCATCACCGTTAAACCACCATTTGGGATGATATTTTTATTACGTGTTCCCAGAATCTTAGGCAAAATCCAAGTATACTCGTACATCAAACGAGCAACAATTTGCAAACAAAGAGATTGAACAATTTCTCCCCTTCCTGAACCAAGCAACAAACCTTTTTGTTTCAACCTTTTTGTTGGGTGACTCTGAAGCCAATTTTGACTCATGATTTTGCAGGAAGAGTCAACCTCTTTGGAGTCTTCAAAAAAGTGACCATGGAAATTGGTAGCTAGCTGTTAGTAAGTTGGTTTATAACACCCCATTTTTTCCGGGGACTAAAAAAGGCTACTTTTAGGGATTATCATCCATTTACTATCTAGTTGCGATCATTTCCATGGGTCCACCCTGGCAGGCTTCAAATTTACCGGCTCCTTGAGGCGTGGTGGTGGTTTTTTATGGCCCCGAGCCGATGGTTTTTTCAATGGGGTGAAACGGGGAACCGAAAAAAATGCTCGAACATTTAAACGGGGAACTGGGATCATAACCCTACTTGTAGCTGTTATAACTCCATTTATAACTGATAGGGTCCCCACCTTGTAGGAATGTTTCAGCGGAGAAAAGAAGCCAGACAGTTAATCACCCTAGCCTGGGTGATTTTGGGCTTCGGGGGAAAAAATTGATTCTGGTGTTATTCACCCTATAAGTGGAGTTATGGGCCCCTACTTATACCTAGTGTTTGGGCCCATCTTGAACCACGAAAAAGGGCTCAAAAGCCTTGAAGTTTAGGCCACCTGGGTTCTGGGTTCGAAACTACTAGTTCATACCTTTGCACCCAAAACTATGCAAAATGAAGATAAAATGAAGTTTTTTTCAGCCCTAAAATATGGGTGAAAGAACTTACCCCTAAAAGTGCAGGTTGCCTGTGTGTTCCCATGGTAGCTCCTAACTATGGCCTTGGTTCAAACATCTATGTGTTCCAGGGGTATCTTGACTGGTCAAAGTATAGCGAAATTGCAGGACAACCTTGGAATCTGGGATAGGAAATCGCACCCTCGACACAGTCTAGCAGGCACGAGACAGGTTTTGGATCCTTGTTTAGGTGAAGATGCTTCCCCATGTCAAACGGGCGCTAGTTGTAGATGCATTGAAACCACAGCAGGGTGTTTGGATACTCTTTTGTTTTTTTTCAGTGGTCAGCAACCAATTCTTTCTCGGACTTGTGTAAGGTGATGGTTTTCTTTGTACCATAAAAAAAATCACCAATAAAACACCATTTGGGAGAATATTTGTTTGGAACTTTTTCCCATCCGCATCGATTTTGAAAATCCAAGATCTAGAAACCATCAATTTTGGGAGCTTCCAGCCGCTTTTGTTGGAGTGCAATAAGATGTATTTCCACAAGTGAGCAGTGAAAAAAGGGGCCCTGGTTGTTTACGGTATATAGTGGATGAAATACTACAAACTTGAATGGGGATTATTTCATAAACAATTCCAGGGATCCCTATTAAACAACCAGTATAACCCATACCATCCATGCATGGCATATTTACCTGCATTTAGTTGATTTGTATGGTAAATATAGGTAAATATACCTATAGGCCCACTACCAGTGAAATAATAATCTGTGCATTTTTATGAAGGGACCCCTATAAACTTTCACTTTCCACGGTGTTAGTGGGCCGGGGATACCCCCAAAATATACCATACATGGGTCCTATGGGTAGTGAAAGCAAGGGCTTTTTGTTGTGATGACTGGATGACAGGCCTGGACGAATCTCGCCACAGATGCCAGCACCAGAGGTTTCGTCATTGAAAACAGGGGTTTGGATGCCGGTTTTGGGCGGGGCAACCCCTTTCTGTTGTCAGCCTTTTGCCATATGAGCAATGAAAAAGGGCTCCTGGTTGTTTGATTTAACCGGATATAGTAAGTCACCAAGTCCTATAACAAAGGGTAGTATAACCCCGAACAACGATTAAAAAACTATAAGGGTACACATTTTTGTATCGACGTCGGAGACATGGATAAAATCTATCGACGTTGGAGACATGGCTAACATTTTATGGACGTGGGGGACATTTAATTTTTTGATGTCGCTCTGAAGGTGCCCAATGTTTCTATATGTTCAATGCGAGAAGTGATGTAAAATCCACCGGCAACATGGACACCACCTTCCCTTGGGAGACATTGAAATAAAGCCGTTCCGTTTCTTCTTTCTTATGGGGTGGGTACCACTATGTTGATTTTCTGGCGCACCGATATTCGGCATCATATGGTTGCCAATTATTTTTGACATGGCGAAATCGTAAAAAAAAACTCTCTGTGGAAACCAAGGGCCGTGTACGTTCAACCAGCCTGGTCTTCCTTCAAGTGAGAATCATTGTTTCTAGAACGAATCTCCAGGTAAACTTTTTGAGACAGTGGGAGAGGTTCCCTTGTTTTGGATAATCCAAAAAATTTTGCTTTTCACTGCAATATGACTTAGGAAAAAATGTTTGATATGTTTGATTCCTTTGTTTCAGGTTGCTTCTGCACCACTGTCTTTTCATTTTGCTTTTGTTTTTTTGTGTTGAAATTTCCGCTTTGGATACGGTGACTCGTGTACCATGGTGCAGGGGTTCGCAACATGTGAATCTTTGGGCCTTTGTTGCTAGTGCTGGCTCACGGCGGGGGCAAGACAATGCTGTTGTGTCAGAACATGGTTTCCATTCATTCACATGTTTTGTTTTTCTTTTCACGATAAAGCACCAAGCACACGCCCAAGAGCACCGAGACGAAGGGTGTATCACATTTCATTTGGAATACCCTTTCCTCAACTATGACTTCGCCGCAGATGCGAACAACATCGCAGAAGATGCTTTCTTCCGCCATTTTGACCAGCATGCTCAGTTGCAAGAGGAAAACTATTTGGTGAACCATGAGCAGTCCAAAAAGCATGGGAAACTAAAGGGTAAACACTTGCGGCATGCCTTAAACTGGCAAAATCTGGTCAATGCTTGGCAGTTGGGCCCGCAAGTAAGTAAGTGAGTAAGTAAGTCAGTGAGTCAGTAAGTGAGTCAGTAAGTCAGTCAGTAAGTCAGTAAGTCAGTCAGTCAGTCAGTCAGTCAGTCAGTGAGTAGGCAAGTAAGTAAGTACGTAGGTAGGTAAGGTAAGGTAGGGTAAGGCAAGGAAAGGAAAGGACAGCGTACGCGCATTTTTTTGAGTTGGAAGCCTTCCCCTTTTTTATGCTGGTCATCATTGGCACGCCCACTCTCCCCGGACTATAACATTTTGAAGAGGCAGCTATCAGTCTTGTTGATGCTGGCGATGGCAATCTCCCCTAATTGCGCAGATTCTGCGCAAGGAGCTCCTGGAGCAGGATTGCATTGATGGGTGCATTCCATTGGGGCGCGCTTCCGTCGTGCAGGCCGGAACAAACTGGGCGGGCTGGAGGGACTTAGTCCCGCACTTAGCCTACCGGACGCTCTGGCTTTGGGAAGACACTTTTATCGGAGTGAAGGGGAGCACGGAATCCACAGAGCGCAAGCTCAGCCTGGAGAATCTCATTAGGATGTCAGCCCTCTCAGCAACAAGGGCAGAGACATTCGTGCATCGAAAGACCGTGAGATCTCTTATCCCACCAAATTGTCTCTAATCAGCGGCCTGCAGTACACCGCCCTCGCAGAATATTTGGCCGGTGATTCCAAAGGTGCATTGGAGCGGCTCATATTGGAGCGCCCAGAATTTATCGACGTCGGAGACATCGACCCAATTTTATTTTCGTCGTCGTTGTCGCCCTCTCCTCTGCCCCTCCGCGCCCAGAATTTATCGACGTCGGAGACATCGATAAAAATTCCGTACCCTTATAGTTTTTTAATCGTTGTTTGGTGTTATACTACCCTTTGTTATAGGATTTATTCAATCCAATTAAAGGAATCCCTATTAAACAGCCAGTATGATGGAAAGCAATAAGGGTGTTTTTTATTGCTCATATGAGTAGTGGCCAGTTCACCTTCATTATTTGTTTTTTTTTTGGAGGAGGAAACACTACCCAGTTATATGGGGATTACAATCAGCCACTTTTGAGGACCTCTATGAACCAACCAGTACAATGGAATGTCGTAAGGGTTTTGAACGCACTCATATGTGCTAGTGTCTAAAGTACCATTATTTTCCAAAAATAGGGGGCGGTTATCAGATATCAACTTTATAGCAGGGATGTATTTATCCATCATAAGGATTCCCGTCATTGCAGGTGGGATGAGCCTCCCCCGATATAAGGACTTGATCGACCCAATCCCTTCCTTTGGTATGGTCGATCCGGTGTCGAATTGTTTAGCGGAAGTTTTCCAACAAAATTGAGCACCACTAGATTGATTTCAAATCATAACTAGATGGTGGTTTCAATAATTTTCTTCCTCGCCCATACCTGAGGAGATGATCCAATTTGACTAGCATATTTTTTAAATGGGTTGGCTCAACCACCTTTGGCTTAAAAAAAAGATATCGGAACTTTTTCCAACCACCACCTTCAGCAAATCTGAGCTTACATCAGCTTACTTGGAAGATCATCCCAGTTAGTAAGTGGTTAGTAACCATGGCTAGTAAGTCCCCTGAGTAGGGTTATCCCCCTTCCAAATTACATTTTATTGGCTTATAAATGGGGCTTACTGACTACTTAAGAATCCTGATATGATCCTCCAAGTACCCCTCATTCCGATCCTTAGGGAAGAATCATGTTGAAGCTCCAATTTTGTTGCGGTGATGGGTTAGGGATGCTGAAATCGTCACAGGAATTGCCAACCCGGAGTCAAAGATTCCTTAGACTTGTTGCCTTGGGATTCACCACAATGAAAACCACCATTTGGGAGAATATTTTTTGGAACTTTTCCAAGCACCTTAAGCAAATCCAAGCTCACCATTAAATTTGGGGAGCATTGCCCATTTCAACAGATAACCATTAATCCACAGCAGACGTGAAAATGCTGTCGAAAGGCTCTTTCGTCAAGGGTGGTGGAAATTCTGATGCGCGTCCGATTTGGTGGCAGCGTCAACATTGGACAGTATTGTACCAAACACAGGGGCGCACAAATTTTGAAAATGATGTGGTGTGGGAGATTCCATTGTTTTTGCGTGCATCCATGGCACGAATCGGAGTGACTGTGACGGACATCAGTCACCGAAATTTTGACGCATGGCATTACACATGATGTTCAGAACGCTTTAAATGCAGCTGCACGCAGCACGGCAGTCCAACGAGAAACTGCTATGCTGTAGATCTGCAATTCGTGGATCGCACAAGTTTATTGGAAACAAAAATGTTCATGCAGGTGGCCGACGAACTATTCAGTGCTGCAGGTGTGGATCCAGAGCCTAAAAGGATAGGTTTGTATGTTGTCATCCATGTACTTGTAGAAGTTGAAGTGTGAACTTATCCACACACACACACAGAAATACAAGCAAACATACTTAGATACATTTTCAGATTTTAGATACTTACTGTTTGACAAGCTTATATACCATGAGCCCCCAAGAAAAATAAAGGTTTTGGCCACGTTAAATCCAGGTTATGTACCATAAAAACCTTTAAGAATGTAGATTCTGGGGGCCCATGCTACTTAACAGTATCTCATAATTACCAGTAGTCACATACCACCCTGGCAATGGCCATTTGGAATCGCAAACTGCTTTCGATTTTCGACCAGGGCTGCCGTGGCCCTCTGCCTGATTATGCTCTTCATCCAAAAGGCCTTCCAAGGTGCCAACTGACGAGACGAAAAAGCGCCATTTTCCATATTCCTGTTGTTTTCCTACGGTTGATGGTTCACAAATCCGGCTAACCAGTTGATATGGTAACTATCCCGTTATTTACAGGGTTTTAACACCATCCCAAGTGGTGCAGGATTTCTGAACCATCAACAGTAGGGATGGTGTCATCAGCCTTTTGCAGAAGGTGGGAGCTTCCCATCCCCGATATGGATTTGTTTTTCAGATGATGTGTTATTTTGCACCATGGTAAATCACCGAATTTCACCACCATTTGGGAGAACATGTTTGGAACTCTTTCCAAAGCATCATGGCCAAGCAAATCCAAGTACGGGGAGAATCTCGAAAAAAAGATCGCATAGAATGCTTCAAAAAGATCCGTACATAACTTCTCTGAAGTTATCTCTTTCGGGGATTGGGAGTTTTTTTTTGGGATCACAGCACACTCATAGTCTCATAGTGGGTATCTTCCAGAAAGAGATGTGTAACCCCTGATCAACTCGCAGGTATAACCCCTGTGAAAACTAAGATGACATGGGAAAATCACCATTTTCAATGGGAAATACATCTTCATTCATGGTTGTTTTTTCCATTGTCATGTTAACTTTCAGGGGTGTACGTCCAGTTGGAAAATTGTTATTTCTATTACGAGTTTCAAGTCGCTTGGATGAAGGACTGTTTCTTTCTGCCAGGAAGCTCCCCCCAAAAAGATCCACATGTTTGGGCTGGCAAACTGTTAGTTTCCAGGGAGGGTAGTTTGGGTATCCCCTCTCAAATTGTATGGGTATCATTTTTGTGGGGCAAGGATTTGTTGGGTTTACTTTCGCCCATGGGATGCTTTAAGTATTTGGGGTGCCCTTCAAAGAAGGAAGGAGCTCTACAAGAGTCGTTTTCCATGAATTTCCTAGTTGAAAAGCTAACCATCCAACATTGTGACGGGCCCCCCTACTTGTTAACACACCCCTTGAGTGGCAAAACGCCAACAAGATCACCGTGAACTGCCCAGCGTGCGCATCGGAATCTAAGTCACCCAAAAAGGAATGCCAAAAGGACGCCTTTTAAGAAAGTAAGGCCTCAAGATTGAGGGTTCGTGGATTTGCGCTGATCCCTTACACTCCAGTGGCATTTTTCAGGTTCTGCCCCATCATTGTCCAAAACCCCATTGTCAAAGCGGGTTCAAAAACTGCCCATCCCCAATCCAACGTGGAGAGGTCGGAATTCCTACGCAGCAGGACGGACCGGGGTAAAATTCCCCCATGAATTCGTCAACTGACACTCCCTTCCCGCCAAGTTGGGGATCCGATCACCTCACGAAACTTTTGAGGGGATGATATGTTTTCATAGAGTTAGTGTTTAGGTTTTTGTTAAAAAAAGGTCCGAACTGGCTGAGTAAGTCACAAAAGATTGCCAGGAAAATGATGTTCATTGATTTCATTACTTCTTACCACCGTGTTTCACCACCAAATCATGATTTGAAAAACATCTGTGTGGTTAGGTTTTTCCTCATATCATATGTTCCGCAAAATGTCTGATTTCTCGTCCATCAATGTCGTCTATTTTCAAGTTGCAACCATGCGGGTTTCTTGGAGGGATGTAGCTTGGGAGCCCAACATGGCATTGGTTCCAATCACCTAATTTTCAATAGGAAGTACATCGACTCCATTCATGGTGAATGTTCCAGCGATCGTCATGTTAGTTTTCGGGGGTGTAATTTTTGAAGGGTTTGGAACATAATTTTTTGTGATAACTTTGAAACCAGCAGAGTTGATCCAATTTGGTCACGAGCTGCAGTGTTTGTTTAATGGGTTAAAGAAGTGTTCAATCACCAACTAGAAAATATTGAAAACTAGGTGGTGGTTTCAAATTTTTGTTTATTTTCACCCCTATTTGGGGAAGATTTCCAAGTTGACTGATATTTTCAAATGGGTTGAAACCACCAACCAGAAAATGTTAAACATCAACTGGGATTTGTTGAAGGTGCTTGTTTTACCGTGTTTTCTCCGTGGGAGTCATCACCTTTTTTCACCACCATTTGGGAGAATATGTTTGCAGTTTCTTCCATCCCCATCATTCGAAAGCAATTATATATAAGTTATGATAAGGATCCCGTTTTGGAATGATTTATTAAAATACTACCCAGTTATATAGGGATTATTGATAGTAAACCATGACATCAGGATCCCGTTTTGGAAAACAACCCATATATTTCATATGGAAAGTCTCCGGGACCCTGGGCAGGACCAAGACCATTCCAGTATTGGAAGGCGATGACCTTCAAAAGATGCGTCAGGCAGGTCAAACGCTTTCGGTGAGAAATGGATGGCGGTTTTTTTTTCGCTTGTGAGGAGTCGGAACAGTTGGGAGAAACAAAACGAAGGGGGGGTTGGGGTGAGGGCTTTGCCGTTTTTCGTAGGTGTTTGGGGGGAGGGCAGTCCAAGGTTTTTTTTGCGTTGCGTTTGTGATTTTGGTTTGGTTATGTTTTTTATATTTTTTGTTTGGTATGGTATACCCTCCAGGGAACTAACATATCCCTCTGATAAGGCATCTTTGAAGATGAGTTTCCTGTTCCCAAGGTGGGTTTTGTGATCGTTTCCTGGAGGGTAGTGATGAAGTTTTTATACATGTTTTGTTGGCTAAATACATTTTTTGGGGCTGGGGCAACACCTTGGTTTCGTTCGATGATGGGGAACAGATAGGTATACCTTATACATATCACCCAAACGTTTCTACCTGGTGATGACTTGTTGCATCCAACCATCTCGGCTTCAGTGAGTTTGAGCAATGAAGAAAAAGGGACCCCGAAACGTTGTTTAGGGGATGAAATGCGACGCGTTATGTGGGGATTATTTCGTAATCCATGACATAAGGATCCCTATCAAACAACCAGTATAACCCATACCATCAAAATGGGACCGGTATATTTACCTACATTTAGTTGATTTTTATGGTAAATGTAGGTAAATATACAATACATGGATCCTGTGGGTAACGGAAAGTAAGGCCACTGTTTTTTTTGGGAATCAATTCGGAATGCCGCTTTGATTACACAAGCCACGGAATTATGTCACTTGGATTTCGTGGTTTTTTCTTGATCATTTTCTTCCATTCTTAAAAAATCACTTGGGGGGAATCACTTGGGTGGGTGGGGTGTTTTTTTTTCCAACTAAATCCAAGATTTGCACACTTTGAAAGCCCCCTTTAAAACAAAACATAATAATCTTCCATCAACCAGGTCATTCAAAATGGCCCCTAGTTAGACGTCGATTAACCTTTGAAAGGGGCCCCTTAATCAACCATCTCCAAAAAAGTTCAATAGTAAGATTGCCAGGCCGAGAATTCTTCAACCAAGAGTTTTTGATGAAATGTCACAAGGTTTTGTTGGTTTCCTAAAAGAACCTTTTCCTCCCCAAACCGTTGTCGTTTGTTGTGAATGATCATGTCCAGTTTACCCAGATGGACCAGGGATGGTGGTTGCACTCCCGTTTCAAACAAACAGCAAAAAGCCTCTGAAAACGGACCTTTTGGCCCTGTAAACGGAAAGGATCATCTTCCAACTACATTCCCATAGGATCCATGTATGGTATATTTACCTACATTTGGCTTAAATTTATGGTAAATATACATGGATCCTATGGGATTGATTTCCAGGGGTAAAATCTTTGGTCAGTTTCAAGGAAAGTAACATCGGCTTACAAGTCGACAAAAACACTTTGAAAAGACGACGGCCAGGTCTGCGCACAGGGCCGAATGATTTTAGATTTGGCCTCACGAATGTTGAGGCGAAGGGAAGCGAGCCATGCAGCCCCTGAGCAGTGAGTGGTTAAGAGCCACACCCCGGTTCGTTGGTTTTTAGTTTTTGGGAGATTTTTGTAGAGGGGATGAAATACAAAACCTATTTATATTAGGGATTATAATAAGTCATTATAAGGAATTCATATGAACCAGTCCGTACAATGGAATGTCACCAAGGGGTTTTGATTACTGCTCAGCTGGGGGTACAAAACAAATCCTTCATAATGGGAAGCGAGCGAAGGAGCTACCTCTCCAGCACATATCAGTATACAAGGCGATGTGTCTTGAAGGGGGCCTGAACAACCTTTACAAACGACCGCAGCTAGGTGGTGAAACATCAACGATGTTTTAAGGTCATGGAATTTCCTACTTGGGGATGATGATTCCCGAATATGGGTGTGCCTCATGCCAATTTAGGTCACAGTTGGTCATATTTAGTACACCCCCGAAATTGAACATACCAAAAATGATGGGCCTTGGAAAAGGTATCTCTTTTCAAGTATTAGGCCATTTTGGTTATCATTTTGGGAAATTCTCGAGGATGTATTTCTATCACGGATTTTCGGATTTAGAATTGTGGGTCTTCCCATCACTTTAGACCACGGAAGCTTAACATGGAACCTGAGAATAGACCTGGAAAGAGAAAATCATCTTCCAAACCATCATGTTCAATATTTTTAGGTTCTATGTTAATCTTCAGGGGTGTACATTCCCAAACCATCCATGCATGGTATATTTCCCTACATATACCACACACGGATCCTATCGGATTTGCTGACAGAGCCGGCGTGGTGGATGGTACCTGCAGTTCTCCCCGCAAAATGAACGGGCAATGAATCACTAAACTCAGATTTGGAGGTGGTTTCTCTCCGTTTCCGAAATGGACCTTCCTTTGTTATCTTTGTTTCTTGGATCAGAGAAGTAGTGTTCATATTTGTTGTCATATTTATATTTGTGTTCGTATTCATATTCGTATTCATAGTAGTCATCATCATCATCATCATCATCATCATCATCATCATCATCATCATCCTCATCATCAGCAGCAGCAGCAGCATCATCATCATCATCATCATCATCAGCAGCAGCATCATCATCATCATCATCATCATCATCATCATCATCATCCGTCATCACCATCGTCTTTGTTGTTTGTAGCATCTGTATTGTCTTTATCATCGTTATCATCCATCATCCATCATCTGCTCACCATCAACATGCCATGAAACTACCACGCGGTACCGCACAGACCTGGTGTGACTGGAGATGAGATTGACCGCGTCGGGGGTTCCTGGTGGTGGAATGATGGTGGCTAAGCAGTGATTTGGATGGAAGAAACCAGGGAAACACTTGGGATGTGTAACATCCTGTGAGCCTTGTAATTTCAGGGTCCAAAAGGGCCGTTAGTTAAATCATGTTTCATGGAAAAGACCATTATTTTGGTGCACCTCAGGAGGTTTCGGATAATCATCAACTCAAAAGTGCTTTGAAAAACGGGATATGTAAGTTTCCAGGTGGGTATCCCTTTTGAAATACACTCCTTCAAACTAACAGTTCGCACCTGGAAATGGATGGTTGGAAGACGACTAGCCTTTCCTCCTCAGAAGCCATATTTTCAGGGCGAGCTGTTAGTTTCAGGGAGGGTAACTTTTTGCTGATAAGGACCTGCCAATTCCTGTGGTGTAAATCAGAGCTTTGCTTCCTCGTTGTGCTGGCAGCAGCGTTTTTTCCTCCAAGTGACCCTGTTGTATGGGCCATGTCAACGCAGGATGCTTCGTCGCTATCGGGAGTAACCAAGCCTTCACTGAAGCCGCCCACATGGCTTTCAAACCAGTGATGGTGGAATTCAACTACTACAAGCCAGACGTGGCAGCTAGGTTCGTGGAGGCTTAATAGGTCCCTAACATGCCCGGATGGGGCCCTCCAAATCTAAATAAGTCCCAAACACGGGACCTATTTCAGATGCAGGATAGTTTCAAGCACTTCCTCCACTGGCTGCGTCGGAGGGACGAGTCAGAGCAGGACTAAGGGCGTCCAAAGGTGCGGATACGTTTCCTTCGAGTCATGGGAATTTAAGGATTGGCCCGTAATTTGGCCACAAGGGGAGGCTGGAATCAGAAGCAGCCACAACCAGTTGGCAAGCAATAAGGTCTTCATGTGGAAGAAGAAGAAGAAGCTCAAAAAGGTCTTTGGGTCTTCGGGAATCTAAGCTACAAACACCCTGAAACTTTCCGACGAAGTCACCTGGAGCGAAGAAGTGATAAGACATGATCATCCACCCCAATAGTACAGGTCCAAATATGTCTACCCTTGGAGTTTAAAGGCCATTGAATAAACGGTCTTTCCGAAGAGTTTTTTAAGTAGGGATTTATTTCACCAACAATTCCAAGGGACTATTATTCTAATGGTCGGCTTGACTTACAGGTTGTATGTATAGATACTCGTACCCATTTCCTGTGAAATGTCGGAAGACCACCCCCAATACGAGCCCTACAAGTCGGTGGAAGATTTAGAAATTATCTATCCATGAAAAAGAGGGTGAAACTCGAGTTTAACCAACATTGGAAGCTATTTTTGAGTTTCCAGGCTTCTCTTGAAGGAGTTGCCCTCCTTCAAACCAACAGTTCGCCCTGAATTTTCGGTGGGTTGGAAGATGGATTTCTTTTTGTTCTTCAGAGGCTACGTTAGTTTCAAGGATTTCAGGGACTGTATAATTTGTTCAGTTTCAAACTTCCTTTTAAAACCTTGCATCTCCTCGATTCGAAATTTCCCGACTCAGCCTGTTAGGTGGTGTATGTGGCATGCCGAGAGCGTGGCCAAGTGCTCAGAAGTGCTCAGAGCACACGTGGGCAATGAAAAACCCATCCTGGTTGTTTTGGTTACGAAGGGGACCCCAGTATTTGGGGTCGGCCCCCACCATATCAATTGGGAATACAAACGAGTAGGTAATTTGGTCAACCAACGACTCGTTCATAAATTTGGACAATCTCTTGGAGTAGCTAGGTACTCGTGTCCAGGAACTGAAGGGGCACGGGTGGCTAACTGCCAATGACTAAGGATGCTATCAATGTAAGTTATACCATAGCAACGTTTTTTGGAATTGTGTGTCTGTCACTTGGTTTATGCAAAAAGAAAGTCCCATAGGCAATGGGGTCAAAACCAAATGTTGTTTTTCGATGTGTTGTTCACCTTGGAAAACCTGATTATTTTGTGATTCCCCCCATACACAAAGGGAGCTAAAAAAACAATTCCGAGGCTGGATTTGAAAAGACTGACGTATAGGAACACGGCCAATGAGGAGTCAGAGTGTACACCATGCTTAGATTTCTTGGTAACACTCGAGTTGTTTTTCCTCACTGAAATCAAGCCCGTTAAATTAGAAAAAATAACCCCTATAATTGGAAAGAAATACCTTTTTTCCCCACACCTCATCATTTTTTTCAGGGCATCCCTTCCACTCAACTTTCCAGGGTGTAAGTGTGACCAGAACCTAAAAGTCCAAATATGTCTTGTGAAAGTGAGGCGAAACGGCGAAACCCGAATCCTCCGGGGAGGAAAAAAACTATTGAAAACTCCCCCATAGCATCCATTGTATGGTTCATTTTACCTACATCTACTCGTACTTAAATGTTAATGGTAAATGCAGGTAAATGTAGGTACCCCGGAAATCAAAGACTATGAAGATAATAGTCCCCAATTTTGGATGAAGCAAATTCTCTACTAAAAGAGTAGTTTTTTCGTGAAAACCCTCGTTTTGATGCTATGGGCCCGATATCCGGGAATGATCTCCAGGTTTGTATCCCAGCCCATTGAACTACATGGGTTTTCCCAAATCCATCTGTGTCTCAGTGAACGAGGCGTGGGGAAAAAAAACAGTGAGGGCGGTGAGAGGTGGTTGTTGCACCTATGTTTTTGTAGGCGCTAGGTGGTGATCACTGGAGGTTTGAAGCATCAACAGGGTTTGTCAAGATGATTTGATGACATTGTAGCTTATAAATACTTACTATGACGGACCAGGAGATAGAATATGAAAAACAAATTAAATGCAGTTAGAATACGGTCCGATCATTAAACATTTAATTATTTTGAAAAAGCAGTTAGAATATGAAAGGTATATTCATGCACCAGCATTTCAATGCAAAAACACCAATATTACAACGAAACCAGCAGATAGAATATGCATGTTCTAACTGCACGTTGAGGTCCCCGATGGTTTTTGTTTCGGGCTTTGGGGGCCAAAATTTAAATACCTAAAATAATTAAATTCATATTCTATCTGTGGGTCCAACACTGTAATTCATTTCTCTTCTTCTTGATTTGGATAGCTATTTGCTTCACGTCATGTAATCGTGTTTTGTTTCATGCTGTGAATTTGTTGGGAGCATGTTTGAACTTGTTCTAACCGGAAAGTTCGGGGCCGGGCCCAGGACCTTGTTTGGCAGTGTTCTTCCTTGTACCAACCCGAACAACCTCGCCCCGTTTGAGTTGGCTTGCGTGGTGTTGAAAAAATGTAACTCTCCAAAAAGTGAATCTTCTAGTCCGGGGTACCGAAGGTATACACATATATCATATATACATGTACCTAGACATATTTATTAATTTGTGTATATACATTATAAATACATTTTTTGATGTGATCATTACGGCTTTTTTCATGTTTATCTCTCTATGTAGAGAGAGAGAGAGAGAGATGTGTTTATTTATGTTCATAGATAGTTGGTAATATGGCATATGCCATGCATTCGAAGTATCTTGCCATGCCGGCATGGCAGGTGATTTGCCATGGCATCCCTGATAGCAGACCTTTAGAGGAAGGAGATATTGTCGGGGGAACCCAAGTGCATCACCCGGTGAAGGCATCAAAAAAAACCCGGTGATATTGGGGGAGCTGAGGAGCTAGGGGTGATCTATTTCCCTACTAATTGGGGAGCTAAAGAACCCCAGAATCATCCAAATCACAGGGTAAGTTGGAAACCTACGTCGGATTGGTTCAACCATCAACCCTTCACAATCCAACCACATGCAGGATCATCCCATGACTTGTATGTGGATAATAGCCATGATTAGTAAGTCCCCTAAGTAGGGTTGTTCCACTTCCAAATGGCTTAAATGGCTTATAAACGGGGGCTACTAACCACCTACTAACTGGGATGCTCCTCCAACTAACCTTTCAATTTCTTTATTGGATAAGTTTTTTGGTCCTGATGTCGATCCAGGATGGTTCCATAAAAATATGACTTCTGTTTTCGACAAGAAAAGCGAAATGGAATCATGCAACTCAAATAAAAACACTTCCGAACTAATAAAAGCACACACCCCAAAAACATCGACCTAACATCACCAGATTCAAGAAAAGCAATTTCCGCCATGTTGTGGTGCCACGGAAAAAAATCAATGAATGAATGAAACGAAAATTAAACACGAAAAAAACCCTGCCCATGTGTCACGTAAGTGCACAAGTCCCCCATGAATGAAAAACAAAAGATGTGGTGCCAATGTTGTGTGCAGGTGGGCAATGAAAAAACCTGGTTGTTTAGGGTAGATAGGGGATTATACTACCCAGCGCTACCCAGTTATGTGGGCGTTCTTTCATAAACCATCGTAAAAATCACCTATTAAGCAACCAGTATAGTGATTTATAATGGAAAGTTGTTGGCTCTTTTTTCGTGGCTCAGGTGAACTTGGATGTGAGTGTATGCAGGGATTCCTAAATTTTATTGGGGTGGCGGCGAAAAAAGCTGGGCTGGTTTTGGTCGTGGGAGAACTACTTGGGGATGGTGGCCAGGTGAAATATAGCGACCTCAGCCAAGGTCACCCCAAGTGGTGTTTTAGTGAAGATCTTGGCCCGAATGCCTTCCAGCAGGTAGATCTGTTTCATTTCTGATGGTTCGGGAGGGTTGTTAGTCGCCATGGTTGAAACAAATTTGGGACTGGAACCCCATATTCATCGGATGAGTGATGGGGAAGCAATTTCATTGGTGGCTGAATTGATCCTTTTTTGCCCTGGTAGTCACATTTGTCAGATGGTTCATTCTAGACAGGTGTTTCGTACTGATGCTAATCTGGACCGAACTATGCTGAGATTTACTATTCTGCAAGGAACGAAACAATCAGTGGGTAGCAACATGTGGATACAGACGAGTGAACACAGTCAAATTTTGAAGCATTCACCACTGGCAGTTGATCATTTGAAAAAATTGGTCGAAACATGTGCCGGTTTGGGAATAGTGGGCAATGGTTTTCATCGAAGTGGCATTGAGACGGTATGTTACAACGAAGTCAACCCACTTTTCTGTGAGTGGATTCGAAACAACAAAAGCAGTCCGGTCATCGAAGGCGACTTGACAGAGACGAACACCGTAGGGAAAGTTTTTGACGTGGTTGGGTCCCCTCACATTTTGTCGGCGGGGGTATCATGTCAGCCCTTTTCGTACATGGGTGACAGAAAAGAACAAAAGGATGAAAGGTCAACGTCGTTAACTGGAACATTGCGTATGGCATACCTCAATCAGTCTGCCATGGTCATCTTAGAATGTACACCAGCTGCACAAGATTCAAAACGGGTTCAGGATGTACTACATGAATTTTGTAACACTACTGGATTCAGAATGCAGCAGAAGGTATTACATTTAGATTCCACATGGCCAGCAGTCAGGAACAGATGGTGGGCAGTACTTGCACACCCTGCCTTTCAGATCTCCCCGATTCAGGACATGCCGAGCCTTCGTTTTCAGCCGACCATCATGCATTTAATTTCAAAGATGTTGGATCCCCCAGAACACATCATGAAACAAATTGCTTTGGATGGTTTCGAGTTGGAAAGATTTTCACATCAGAAAGGGGGCATTGGGAAATATGTCATGAATGCGTACAAACCACTACCCACTGCAACGCACTCCTGGGGGTCGCAAATGACAGCATGCAGATGTGGATGTAGACTAGGAGGTTTTAAACAATCAAGACTAGATGAAAAAGGACTTCATGCTGTTCTCATACCTATTGGAGATTTAACCAAAAAAGGGGATGACACCTACTATGGCATGAGGCACATCTTACCCCAAGAAGTGTGCTTATTGAATGGAATGTTCCCAAGCGGTTTCAAGCCTGACCATGAGTCAGATGTTCGGCTGGAGCTGGCTGGTGTCGGCCAGATGGCATCTCCGTTGCAATCAGGTTGGGTCATAGGCAACATCATGTTTGATCTTTATAAACAAGGGTTGATTGATGAAGTTCCGGCTCCTAGACATGTCATTGCGAAAATGTGTCGTGATTTGATTCATGATAGGGATGTTGTCTGGAGTTCTCAAAAACGAAACAAGTACCATGAGATTTTTGAAACTGAGTTGAGAAGCATTGATCATCCTATTGTTTTCTGGAACCATGAAGAAGAATCTAAAGATGAGGATGATTTCACACAAAAACTGAAGGAGATTTGCCCAGCCATTGAAGCCAAATTGGCCAAGCATTCGGATGTAGCAGGTGCCGAGATAACCAGCCGCAAAGGAAAAGGAGGAAAAATTCCAAAATATCCAGTTGTGCATCCGTCGTCGCATCCTTTGTTGCAGCCGAAGGCCGAAAAAGTGAAGCATCCGGTGTTGAATCCTTCGTTGCATTCGTCGTTGCAGCCGGAAGCCGAAAAAATCCCAAAAAATTGCCAAAAATTTGGGAATCCTTCGTTGCATTTGTCGTTGCAGCCGGAAGCGGAAAAAATCCCAAAAAATTGCCAAAAATTTGGGAACAAAACCAACCTAGGAAATAGGAACATAGAAGAAGTAGTGTACCCCCCAAATGGTGGAATCCCTGGGTTTGAGACGGGTGTTTCTAACAAAAGACACCGTGAAGAGTCAGATAGGCAAGTTGTGAATGTGCAGACAGAAAAAGAAGAGCATGTAAAGAAAAGCAGAATCTCAAGACCAGACGAGCAGATCCTGCAGAACAGTTGCCAATCGGTCATAACACCAGAAGAAAGTCAAGTGCCAGACCAAAAGGATGAACAATCACCAATGACAAGCATGGCTAACAGCAACCAAGCACTTGAAACATGCATCGTCCTTACAGCAATGCCCATGGAAAGAGTCACTGAAGTCAAATGCAATTGCAACCATACAGTAGGACAGTTTGCAGTAGCTGAAGCAAGACTAATGGACATTGACGGACCACTCCAAACGACAGATTTGGTAGGACATCACATACCCATCAGCTCAAACATTTATCATGAGCAGATTATTATGCTGAACCCTTCGTTGGAAGACTACCAAAAGTGTCCTCGTCAAACATCATCGTCGTGTTGCCCAGAGCTAGCTCATCTCACCAGGTTCGATGCAGTGTGGCACCAAAAGGGATGGGTTGCATGGGATGAAATGGAGTTCTACCTAAATACCATCCAAGAGGAAAAAGAAATCAACACATGTGAGCCAATTGATTTTTCTGATGATAATGGAATGGATGTCAATTCCCCCATTTTTGCCAATTCCTTCCTGAAGCAGGAAGACCCTAATCAGGGAGTCTATACAGCAGGTTGGTATCAGCAACATTGGTTTCCAATCCACGTCGTTTGCTGCAAAGATGTTTGGACAATCACCATCCCTTCGGAGTTGCAATTCATGGTCCAAGACAAAGTCGCCTCAGTCCTTGAGGGATGTGAAGTCAGGTTTCGTGGAACTTCGGTGCCTAGCAAATTTGGAGCAGATTGTGGATTCCAGACAATTGCATGGATTCAGAATCAAGAAAACAAAGAGCAACCGAGTTTTCCCATGACACCGCAAGAAGCAATTAGATGGAGACTTGTTTTCGCTGAATCACTCACCACAAGCAAATCAGCTAATTGCAAATTTGGAGACCTGAAGCTTGGAGGGATGAACGAACATCAAATTCGAGCTGAAGTCATACAGCTCATTGAATCACATGGGGTACAACAGCAAAGATCACAAGAATGCGTCAACCATCTTGTGCGAGTGTTAGGTTTGCCAGCCCTGCAAAGTGTGATAGCATCAGGTAGCCCATGGAAAGAACTTAAGAGCAGAGCTAATTCACAAACACCACCAATCCAGATAGTGTTGGCATCTGAGCTCCAGCAAGCAATTGTTGCCAGAACCAAAGCTGGACTGACTTTTGGAAGCAAGAAAAACAAGAAGAAGGAAATGCAACCAAGAAAACCGTTTCGTATTGATGCATCCATGATCCAAGTACCGCCATCCATCTTTCAACAACAAGATGGGAAATTGCTTGAACAGATTAGTGCAGACCAGTTGCATTCAAAGAGTAGAGGAATTGTGATTGCAAATGCAGATGAAGCAGCGCCATACCTACGCATCCAAGAACCAATTTGCAGAGAAGGCTTAGGATTGTTGGTGTTGGACATCAATGATGAAAGGTTGCCACCGGTAAAGGAGATCATCTCTTTTCCAGCCACTTGTCCTGACACAGCCGAGCCAATCATTCTGAGTGCAGTATTGATCCAGCTTGGAGGCCAGACAGTGTGTAGACATGTCCCGCAGGACCGATCCAAAGTCGAAGTTGTCCCGACAGATGTCATTCGTGTTCTTGCTTTCAAAGATGAGATTGCAACACAATGGAAAGAAATCGTAGCCAAGCCGGTCAAAACAGTTTTGGCGTCTCCACCTTGTGCAAAGGTCGCACCTGATGATATCGTCGACGTTTGGGATAGACAGTTTTTGACCAAGAACTTCACCAGATGTAGACATGAAGACGCAGAGATTTTTGTATGCACATTGCGCCTCACCACGCAATGCTCCGCAGAAGTCCTAGGCAACAGCGGCCAACATGGGTTGCATTTTGAACCTCGTTCGTCAAACGGAAGATCACCAGATGATGGTTTTAGAGTAATCTGGCTACCAAAGAAGGATATCGGGGAAATCAAACTACTTCGTCAAACAGCAGCACATGAGGCATGGATCGTCAGACATGGAGACCGCCTAGGATTAAGAGTTCGAGAAGAGCATGCAAAACAAATGCATGAGCAACTTCGTCCAGACCTTAACTACATAGATGGCAAGAGCATCCAATCGTTCAGAGTAGGACCGCTGCCTTTTGGAACCACAAAGAAAACATTGTTGAAGTTGTTTGCAACGTGGCATTGGCAAGCCCGGCCAGGCCAACCAGTTGGGCAGTCGAAAGATCATTGTGGGGTCTTTTGGTCGATTCAATCAGCCGAAAACCCGTCGCATTGGGTGTTCACTATGGAACACGGCGATGTGTTGATTTCAGCCATTCCGAATGCCAAGGAACAACAACGTCAAACAGACAGCCTCCTAGTTGCATCTCGGAAAACATTCAAAGCATTGCAACCTGCGACACAGAAAGCCATCATTGATAAGTCGAAGCCAGACCCGTTCCAATTTGATGACCCTTGGGATCCAAAACCCAATGCAGGGACAAAATCAGTGAGCGTCGCACAACTTGCTGCCATTGAAGCAAATGTGGAAAAAAGAGTGCTGGCCAACATCAGCACGAAACAGACCGAAGAAGGAGATGTCAAGATGGACGATGCAACGGACAGCAGAGTGGCAAAGTTGGAGAACCAGCTTCGCCAGTTGTCAGAAAACATGACTGCGATGTCAGCATCCATGAACAATTTTCACCAGCAGCAGCAGCATGTGAATGGCCAACTTGGCAATCAGGTTGCATCCATCAAGCAGCAGGTGGACTCCCAAAACGTCCAACTGCAAACCATGCTGGATAACAAAATGGAAGAGCAAATGAGCCGCATTGAAGCCCTACTCACCAAGAGGGCGAAAACTGCAGAATGACGGTGGCCAAGAAAAGGGGTTGAGTGCGTTAAGTGCACTCTTCGAAGGATGATAGCCATTATCCTTTTGGGGTTTTGCCTGAGGATTGGGGAAGCACGCAACCCGGGACCTTCATGTGAACAAGCTGAAGTAACAATCGGGTGTCTTAATCCAACAGGCCTTTTGCACAAAGCAGATGTGTTAGCAGAACTTCCTAATCAGGGGCCGACGATTTGGGGGGTTAGCGAAACTCATCTTTCAAAACCGGGGATAGCCAAGTTCCAACAGGAGCTTAGATTTAGGAACAGTAGTTACAAGTTTTTGCCGGGTGCACCAGCACCTATGAGATCAACCTCCATGAGTTCCCTCGGGGGTAAACAAGTAGGAACAGGTTTTTTGTGTAATTGCCCAGGTCGCAATTTGCAACAAGATCAGGGTGATGAACTTTGGAAAGAAGCCAGACATTCGTTCAGCACCTTCTTCGTCCAGGGTCATTGGATTCATGCAGCAGTTGTGTATGGCTATGCCTATCGTGCAGCGTCAGTAGAAGTAAGAGAGATGACCAATAATCTCATCAAACATGCTACCCATCGACTCGTTCATTGCATGAGGGGAAAAAGGGTATTAATGGGGGACTTTAATCAATTGGATGGACAACTTGAAGAACTTGAGAAACTTAAACAACTTGGATGGAAAGAAATTCAACTTTTGGACTTTGAACGTACAAAAAGACCCATTAGTTTGACATGTAAAAACACCTCAACAAAAGACTTTGTGTGGATCAGCCCGGAACTCGTCCCGTTTTTCGTCAAAGCTGAAACTTGTAGTGTCTTTTCGGACCACGAGGTATTGTTTGCAACTTTCAAGCCTTTTGGTAAGCCTTCAAAAGTTCATCATTGGAGAAAGCCCAAGCCAATTGAGTGGAGTGCAGATAGCCCAGACATACCTTCTGAAAACTATAGGCAAGAGCAGACAGACACAGACAGAACCATGAAAAGTATTGCCAAAGAGTTCGAAGATAGAGTGCATAAGCAGTTCAGAGAAACAAATAAACCAGGGTTGTTGGCTTCACAGAGAGGCCGATCACATACAACAGAAACACGTGAAATGGACGAACATCACAGTCCAATCAAACCAAGCAGACACGGAGAAAAACAAGTAGCTTTTGCAGGACATTCGTTGATGCATAAGCAATGGTTTTCCCAAATGAGAAAATTCCAATCCATTCGCAGAACAAGTGCTAATAGTCAAACGAAACTTCAGAAACTTATCCATATGCAAAGAGAATGGAGGGCCATACTGAAAGCACCGGGGTTTCCCAAAGGATTCCCAAGTTGGTGGAAACACTTGGAGGGAAAACTAGGAGACTGCCCTGAAGTTCTACCAGACAGTGTACCACCAGTGCCAGCTCTCGTGAACATCAGTCTTACCTTTGAAAAAGAATTTGCCAGACTTGAAGCTGTTTTGTGCCAATCCTTGATAGCTAAAGCAAAACAAAACAGACTTGATAATCCTCATAGAATCTTTGCAGATATCCGTAAACCACCGGTGCAACCGGTCGTCATGCTGGATGATTCGATTCGAGCTGAGGTTGCCGAAATTCTCCCAGATGAGCAAGTCAAGTTGGACAAACCGACCCAATTTGACCCAACGCAACCGATATTTGGCCCTCAAGGCATCCAGGATATCAAGCAGTTGGATGCAACCACATTGCAACTTTCGTCTACGCAAAATATCCAAAAAGGTGACATACTTGGACAAGACAAATTTGAAGCTTCAGTTCAAAAACTATTTGAAAAATTTGCAGCTGAATGGACAAGACGTTGGGACAGGCATAAAGATTATCCTCCAGACCACTGGACACCATTATTGGACTGCTTCCAGACACTGGTCCCCCAAGTTCCGGAAGTTGAATTTCCTCCCATAACCGTGGCACTGTGGAAACAAACCCTTCGGAAGAAAAAGGCCAGAGCAGCAACCGGACCAGATGCATGGAGCAGACAAGATCTATTGCGTATGCCAGATGACATAACAGAGGCGTTAATCGATATGCTTAACAGAATTGAACAAGGGGCGCCATGGCCCCGGTCAGCAATCACAGGAATTGTGTGCTCTCTTGAGAAAGTACCAGGAGCTTCAAAAGTATCTCAATACAGACCGATTACGGTCTTTAGTTTAATTTATCGCACATGGGCGAGCATCAGGGCCAAGCAAAGTCTCCAACACTTGGTACAACATGCGCCGTCCTTTTGTTTCGGTAATTTACCCAAAAGATCAGCGGTACAAGTTTGGCTAGGCATACAAACCGAAATAGAAACAAGTCAATCCGACGATCAACCTCTATCAGGAGCAATGATTGACATTGAGAAATGTTTCAACCATTTGCCACGTATCCCCCTATTGTCAGTGCGTTGCAGACTAGGCCTGCCATCAGGCACCATTCGTGCATGGACAAAAGCATTGACACAGATGGAACGTCGCTTCGTGATAAGAGGTTCGGTCAGCCCAGCACATAAATCAAGCACTGGTTGTGCTGAAGGATGTGCACTTTCTGTTGTGGGTATGCTAGCCATCAACATCCTCACAGACACTTGGGTTCAAGCTAAAGTACCAGATGCGAAACTTTGGAGCTATGTAGATAACCTTGAGATCACAGCCAATTCAGTTGAACGGAGCGTTGAAGCCCTTACCCAATTAGAAAAAGTCCTAACAGCACTGGATCTCACAGTAGACCAATCCAAAACTTTCATGTGGGCAAATACAGCAAAAGATAGAAAGCAACTTCGTGCCTTAGACCAACACACAAAGTTATGGGCTAGAGACTTGGGGGGACATGTTCAATACAGCAGACAAAGCACCAATTCGGTGATAACCAATAGGATAGGATCTTTTAAAGAAAGATGGAAAGACATAGCTAGATCTCATGCACCTTACAACCAAAAATTGACAGCCACCAAAATGGTAGCATGGCCAAATGCATTACATGGTGTGACGTCAGTACACCTAAGTGATGAATGGTTCGAAGAACTTCGTACAGGAGCTACTAGAGGCTTAGGAGTGCATGCGTCAGGAATGTCTCCACTTATCCATTTGTCTCTTTCAGAACACCCATCAGCCGACCCAGGTTTCTTTGCATTGGCCAAAACTGTCCAAGACATTCGTTCGTTTGTGCCAGCAGAAGTTTGCATTCGAATTCTTTCCGAACTGTGTCAGCCGAACGACAAGATCAGACTTATGCCAGGACCAACACATGTTCTGTATCATAGGTTGACTCAAATAGGTTGGCATTGGGACCCCGCAAAAGGTTTTGTGGACACTAAAGGATGGGCCATTGACATCTGGAACTGCCCTATTCAAGAGTTAATGTCTAGACTTGTTGAAGCTTGGCAATCACGTATTCAACATGTAATGTCTTCTAGGAAAACCTTCAAGGGGCTTTGGAAGTGCAACCCAGCACTTACAAAAAGGGGATGGCCAAAAGACAAAATTGACCAAGGGGTACTCAGAACAGCCCTGAATGGAACATTCTTCACAGCAGACCACTTGAAATATCTTCCTGGAAATTTATCACAACAATGCCCGTTTTGCCAAGAACCAGATTCACAAGAGCATAGACATTGGAAGTGTCCCCATTTGGAAAAAGCCAGAGAGCACTGCAACATGGAGACAAGAAAACAGATTCTTGCATCCGAACCTGCAGTTTATAACCATGGGTGGATACCAACCCCTGAATCACTAGATAGTTATCGAGACTGCCTTATGGGTATCAAAGATTGCACTAGTGATTTCCAAATACCAGACAACATGCCAGAACACCTACACCTTTTCACAGACGGAAGCTGCCTTGATCCTCAAGATCAGCTTACTAGGTTAGTAGTGCTTTGGACGCCACAAATGCCTTGCGATTTTTTCCCTATTGCACAGGGACTAATGCCAGGCGTTATCCAAACGTCAGCTAGAGCAGAACTCACCGCAGCAATAGCAGCTTTGAAATTTGTTGCCAGATTTCCGTGCCATTTCACACTGTGGATTGATAACGATTCAGTTGTTCAAGCCATACGTAGATTCATTTGCACTGATTGTGAACCGCCACCACCTAAAGTAGCCAATCATGACCTTTTGCAAGAGTTGCATAGATGGATTAACTATGCTAAACCTCTAATGCCTGAAGTAATCAAAGTTTGTAGCCATCAAGATTTGCATCAGATTACAGATCCCATCGAAAAATGGGCTTTACAGGGCAATTCTGCGGTGGACGAACTCGCCAGCCGAGCGTACGACAGACATCCAGACGTGATCAACATTCGAGAACGCTTGAAACGGGAGGTCGCGGATTTGGAAAAGATGAAAACGGCATTGCACAGAACATTGATACAGGTGGGCAACCTCGCCATGGACCTGATCAAACAGCAACGCAAGGGGACAAATACAGTGGACATTGGTGGACATTTCACAGCGGAAAACAAAAGCATGCAGGATTGGAAGTGGCCATCAATTTCAGAACAAATTTCGAAACCTTTTCAGATGGAGTCATGGCCAACAATTATGGCTTGGAACGAAACGCTTCATACGCCAGGGGAAACAGTGAAATTTTGGTGTTGGGCGCAACTGGTAGTGGACTTCGGAATTCAGACAAAGTTGTTATCTCCCTGGTATTGCAGGTCAAGCAAACGATGGAAGACGACTCATGCAAGCCCAAAACCCCCACTCTCGAAGAGATGCCGGTGGTTCAAAACGTTTGTTGGAAAAGTGTTTGAACAAGCACAATGCTTCCTACCCATGCAAAATCAAAAACCTGATTCTTACGCACTACATTTTTGGTGTCACTGTTTGCCAGTCAAAGTTCCCGATGCTCGAAGTCGGTTGGTGGATGAATGGCTCATTGCAAGAAGGTCCAACTACCTTAAGAGCTCCGACTTGCAGACAATTTGGGACGTGCCGTGAGTATTCCGGCTTTCTTTGGGGGCTCAAGGTAGTCCGCGCAGCTGTCACCTTGAGACCTGACCGAAAAGGTGTCCGAAAAGGTGGTGTTTTAGTGAAAGAAGAGTCCCCAAAATAGCAATTTGCCCAGAATGGTGGGCTAAGCGTCGCTAGCTGGCCGATCATTTGGGGATATGTCTCATAAGAATCTGGGAAGGTTTCACTAAACCTCCGTTTTATATTTGTTTGAGGTACTAGGTCGTCATTTGTAGAAAATTGATAGGCAACTGTTTTTCTGATAGCAAATCTCCATTGCCCGGAAGAAGAACACGGATTTGAGTCCAGGATTTGTTTCCGACGGAAGTCGTGTCAAACACCCTGTATGTGAATCTAGAAAGATGTTGTTTTCAAAAACTAACCTCCGGTAAACGAACAAGTGTCCCCAAAAAGGCCACCATTTTACAAGGAAATTGTATCTTCAAGCCATCAATTTTCAGGGAATCATGTCAGTTTTTTGGGCTGGTATATGTTTTTATTTTCATGAATTTGGAGCCTGATGCAATCCTGATGCACATGTTGCTCATCACTTGCCACCAGGCTGGATTTGCCACTTTTCCGGAAAAAAACAGAAGGGTGCTCCACCCACTTGGATGTCCCAGGAAGTTAGTAAATGGTTTGTAAGTGGGTTACAACCCTAATATACCCCATTTATAGGTTATTTATAACCCATTTACTAACCATTTACTAACTTCTTGGGACATCCAAGTACCTACCCACCGAAATCTTTTGTGCCATCAGTAATTGGTGAGTCGTTGAGATCTCAGAATTTCCAAAACTTTTCCACGCGAAAGCTTTGTCAGGGCCATGGCACCTGAAAAAACATGGAGGGCACCAAATAACGGAAAAAAAACAGGATTCCTCCTTAGATGGCGCGTTGGAAGTTAGGATTAAAGGGTACGATCAGTGGGTCATAACCCCTAATATATCCCATTTATAAGTAGGTGAAATAACCCATTTACTTGCCATTGATCCTAAATTCCTGGCACATCCTAGTATGACAGATGCTTGGGAATGGTATATTTTTACGCCTTTTCATGGATGCCATAGAATTTTTCTCAACCGTTCATGGATCGGTCGGTCGATACCGTTCGTCCCATGGAGCCTATGAGTATTGGACCAAAAAAAAACATCCACCAGATAAGCCCCCTACTAGCATGGTGATAAATGGAGGTATGGGGGCCCTGAAAAATGGCTCTTATGACTTATAAATACGTTTTTGTGTGGTTATTTCACCTTGATCTAAATAAGTGCAGTATGTGGAATTATACAACCCCTACTTACCCTAGGGATCCAATCACCTTTTGAGAATGGTAATGGAGGCTAAATACCTTGCTGAGGAGGTGATTATACACCCCAATCATCATCTGACAATCCCTAGGGTTATAACTGGTGTTTGGGTTTGTTCTGCCCACTTTGGAGCACCTCTTCTGAGGTCTTGAAGGTTTTCATGCTGATCTCAATGAGACGTACTTTGTGGGTCACTGTGACGAAGAGTTCCTTGGCATTGCAAAAAAACAGCAAAAAAAAAACAAAACATTACACCCCCCCACCGAAATTTAACATAGCCCCTGAAAAATGATGGTTGGAAGATGAGTTTCCTTTTGGGATTGCCTATTTTTAGGGGACTATGTTAAATTTCAGAGGTGTATGGCTGGTCAACCTTCCTCCCCCCAAGCCACGTGCCAACCCCCCTCAAAAAATAAGGGTTTTTTATCACAGGCCTCATTTTTTTGGAAACCAATGGTTGTGATGAATCCCATGGTAGGAAAATAACAAAATCATCAAATGAACAAGTCCAAGTTGGTGTCTCATGGTAACCGTAATTTGTGTGATCTCACCTCATCTAGACAGAAAAAACTGGGCCATCTCAAGTCAGTCTCTACCCTGCTTTTCCAGGTGGTCAAAATACTGGAAGTACAACCAGATACGTTCATATCGCGAAGATCTAGATGTACTGGAGATGTCTTAACAAAATCTAAGAGACTATGCATTTGTTTAAGACGGTTTTTGTTGAGACCACGACCTTTTTGAGTTCAAATGGTTTTGGAAACCTGCAGCTTTCCATCAACACCTGGGAATCCCAAAAAGGTAATCTCTTATTTTTGTTGGTCCCTTGTTACTAGGTGCTGCTTGGAATCTGAGCCGCCTACTTGGATGTCCCAAGAAGTTAGTAAATGGTTATTAAATGGATGTAAATGGGTTATAAATAGCCTATAAATGGGATATATTAGGGTTATAACCCGCTTACAAACCATTTACTAACTTCCTGGGACATCCAAGTACAAAGCTGGGGTATTTAACAAGAGGGAGCGAGCGATTTGGAGCTACCCATTCCAGCATTATCGATCAGTAGTTTTTGTAGTTTTTGAGCAGATTTCAGAGTTTCCAATCTGAGGAGAAACTTTCTCAACCCGCAAAAAAGACATGTTCAACATACCCAACCGAACGGTGATGGTGAACCAAATAGAGTTTTGGGTCATGTTTTGCCCAGAACCTTGGGGATCTGGAGTTGTTTTGTGGCTCAACTTCTTTTTCACTTAGCTTGTTGGTCCTGTTCCCGTTCCTGTTGTTGTTGTTGTTGATGATGATGATGATGATGTTGTTATTGTTGCTGTTGTTGTTGTTGTTGTTGTTGTTGTTGTTGTTGTTGTTGTTGTTGTTGCTTGGTGTTGCTTGTTGTTGCTTGCTTTTGTTTGTTCTTGTGTTGCTTGTTGCTTGTTGCTTACTTGCAATGGTTTCGAACATCCTCACAGCTTCTCGCCAAAGGTCACACAAGCTGGTGAAGAGTACATACAACGCCTTGAAGGTTGTCAGATTTTGGGGCGAAACAAGTGGGGCCATGGGCATATCATGGCCTGATGTACTGGATAAATAGGTTCTTAGGTCAGCAATGCGAAAAAAAAATCGGTTGGTTGGGTTATATAGGGGATCATACTACCCAGGGGGTTATATAGGGGATTATGGCAAGTTATTACATGGATCCCTATTAGCCAACCAGTATAATGGAATGTCAGAAGGGTCTTGATCACTGCTCTGTTGCGCCAAGAAAACATGGACGTATGTGAGGATGTATCTCAAAATGTTGATATCGACTTGAAGGATTTTACTTGTTTCGAAACATCACTTCCTGAAAACTACACCCCAGAAATCTGACATAGATACCAAAGATTGCCATGTTTAAAAGGGAGTTACCTTTTCCAAACCATCGCAGCAACGATGCGAACTCAGTCATGACATCCTATCCCTGCACCTTCGGCGGGACTAGAATCTCAGAAACACTCAAAAACCTATCGAAGACGACCTCCACAATGTCCCAAACGTTCCACAACACGAATGAAAATCGTCCACCACGTACATCATCGCAAAAAGAATGTAATCCACACACCGTTCCAGTTCATACAATTCGGACAATGAATATCCCCAGAGTCCGAAAAATAGGAGTGACTTAAACGGTATTTCCATGAGTAAACCCATGTAATGCACAAGAAGAAATGCCCGAACGACAGGCAACATCATCAAGATTCTTTCCTTTTTTTTTTTGCCCAAAGAAGAACTTACAATACCATCCGTTATGTTTTCTTCATAATTTACGTTTACACACCACCTGTTCAGGATTCAGGTATTCCACTGCAAAAGGTATCTCATAATGCAACGGCTGGGGGAGAATATCACAATATTTTTTGGGGTCGAAATGAAGATTGTAGTTATGCATAGTTCGACAATCTGTCAAAAAAGCATCTATCATCCTCATCGTTTCACGTGCAAATTTCAACTGCGGACGAACAATGTAGCCAGTCCTTTTCTGTAAAGAACTGTGGCCAAAATGGCTCAATGTCTTAATGCCGGTCTTTTTGCAAATGGCATAAATTTTGTTTTCATGAATTTCGACAACTGCTGGATGATGTACTCCAAAGTAACTGCTTGTGCTACTGCTGACCTTGCTGGGTTTTGATTGGATAATGGCTTGGTTACTTTCAAAATGAGCCCACGTAACCCTGGTACCCTTTCGATGGAGAGTTATGGGTAGAGGCTTTCCCGTAACAAGTCTGAAGTTAACAAACATTTCAAGAAAGGTGATTCCACAATCCCCCTGTTTTGGGTCTGGTTCACTCGGCCATTTCAAGGTGCCTAACCACTTATACACGTCATACGCTGCTTCCATTCCCCAAGAACAACATTGAGCAACCAAAGGAGTAATTTCGGGATAAGCAATGACAAGTGGTGATTGAATATGCCATGTAGCTGCAATTTCCTTATAACTGTCTTTTTTTGATCTGATTACTTTTCCATCTTGTTCATTTTTGTCATGTAATCTTTGTGATTCGATCATAGATTTATGGTAGAGGTCCTCAAGGCAATGAGTCTTCTCCTGACGATGCCGTATAGATTCGGGCTCCCAGAGCTTGAGTGTCGGCTCACGATATCTCGAATGGCTGGTGATAGGCAAAAGGGTGGCGGATACTTTAAGAAGTTGATCGACTACTCTAACTCATATTCAGAGTGGCGAATCTTCTGCCGACGACCCGGACCATAGCGTCCAGTCCAGTCCGACGACCCGGAAAAGCAGAGTTGTGACCTCTTAAAAGTTCTCTGCCGGTACGGGTCTGACACCAAGGACGCCTGCCTGGCAATTTCTGATCCGGAGTTCAACATTATTTCGAATCTCCTGCTTAACCCATTCGGGCAAGAACTCGGTTGTTCGTTAATTGAATCAGAGTCTGCGATGATCAACAACCAGGAGTACCTACAATCATTGCCACGGCGGGGTCTCTTCTTTTCTGACCCTTGGCGGAAATTCTGCCGGAGGGTCATTGACTTGAAAATACTTGGTACACTTCTCGATTTGTGCGTGTCATCCTTGCGCAGGGGCCATGCTAATCTTCTCTGTATCGTTCCAATTTTATCGGATGATCCCCGAAGGGAATCCTTTTCCAAACCATCATTTTGGGTATCGAGCCGTTTTCGGGAGTGCACCAAAAAATTCAATGATCCCCTCACCAAAACACCTGCCCCAGTTGATGTTCGTATGATCCCTAAAATGAGTTCAGTGAATGGTTACTATGCGACTTAGAACCCACCAGATATCCCTTTTTGAAGTGAGTTATACCTTGGGATAGGAAAATCCTTCTGTCAACAGTGGGCAGTAAAGGTAAATAGGGATCCACTATCAAAGATATAATCATCAAAGATATAATCATCCTGGTGGTGATTGCCTTCGAGAGCCGTTTCGCTTCCCAAGTTGATCGGGGCTGAGACGACCTGAACTTGAGGTTAAATAGGGTACAGTGACTGATCATGCAAAAGGGACAACATAATACTGTTGTTGGAAGAAATCCTGGACCAGCTGATATGTTAAATATCCCGGTTATTTTCAAGATTTTTTACATCCCAGGTGGTTGGCCAGATTTTTTTCCATCAACATAATATTTCAAGGCGTTGGGCATTCTCAGTACCACCACCATTTCAAAAAGCGAGCGAGACTTGGAGCTAAAGTCTGAAGTTTCTTAGCCATCCGTTGGGTTGCCCCCCCCCTTCCCCATCCACCGAGTGACCCAACAAAAAAACAAAAATTCTGCAGGCCGCCACTGGGCTGATACGTCCAGGCGACCTTGGGTATGTTTGGGTAGCTAAGAGACATACCACCATGCTCTAAATACCGACTGTTTAAAGAGATATGTTCCTGCAAATTTGGGGGTGCTTACATCACCCTATGAATATGGGTAACTCCTAAAAATGAAGGAAACATGGGTTCCAATTTTGGGCAAATTTTCTTGGACTTGTTTTGTGTATACAAAATACCGTGTTCCTTTCAGAACACATGACCTGAAGAAATCGGGGTTTCTCCTGGGACTCCACACACCACCAGAGCCATAAAAACCGGGCCACAGATGTTTCAGGCAAAATTTCTTTGGATTTTGGATCACCTTTTACTAGCATAAATCACCATTCAAACACCATTTGGTAGAGGTGTTTTTACTTTTTTCCAAGCATCAAACACGCAAATCCAAGGCCAAATCTCCCGGTGTTTTTTTTTCGGTTTGAAGCAAGCTTCGGAAATATTTAATTCGTTGAAAGCACAGTTTGCCAGGATTTTTTCATAGAGATATGTTGATTCAACACACAAGATGAACAGAAAACTAGCTAGACTTCATTTTGTTTCCCATTGCACCTGTGGCGTTTTATTGTTCATCAGAAATCCTCATTTGTTGGATTCAAGTATATTTCCGTCAATTTTTCAATCCTTGGCAAAGGCAACTTTTCTAGAAACAACAACAAAAAACAGGGGAAGATAGGAACACGAAACGAAACAACTCCACAACCACAACCACCCGCTATCCGCCGGGCGTGGATCGATTTTCTCTCCGCGAAGTGTGGGTTCCACCTCATAAGGTGAGGGGTGTGTGTTTTTTTTGTTGGTCGATGGAAACAATTTGAGGGAATGACGGGGTGACGGGGATGGGGGATTTGTTGATTGTGCTGAAGTTATAGTCATAGTAGTCGTTTTTGGTTATGTTTTTTCTTGCATGTTTTATTGGATGTGCTGTAGATTTCTTAGGAAAAAACTTGGAGCCAGATATTTTTTTTGCTTCAATCGGAGCCACAGGCGTCCGCCTCCAAGATGACTTGAAGTACCGAATCTGTTTGTTTTTTTAAACGGATGGTCCGAATTGCTCACACCATTACCCCGGTTGGAAGTTGTCGTCATGGCTATCATCATAATCCTTATTGTCCTCATCATTTTTGTCGTCCTCATCATTTTTGTCGTCGTCATCATCATCATCATCATCATCATCATCATCATCATCATCATCATCATCATCATCATCATCATCATCATCATCATCCTCATCCTCATCCTCATCCTCATCGTCATCGTCATCGTCATCGTCATCGTCATCGTCATCATCATGGTTTTTGTCCTCCCCTCCTCGTCCTCATCATCCTCATCCGTAATATTATCCACCATCCATCATTCATTTGTCATCCATCATTTAAACATCACAGATCTGTGTCACACTTGGACTTGCTCCAAGAAAAAAAGCAACTAATGTAGATGTTGGAAACAATGAATTGTGGGCCTCCAGAGTTACCTCGGCGTCCCGAAGTTGTTTTTTTCTAATAGTCCCTCTACCGTTGGGTGTTTTGTCGGCAAAACCTGCCAGGATTTGAATGGCAAATGGCATGGTTGATTTATGTCGGAATCCCCTATATACTTGGATGTCGCAGGAAACTCGAAGATACCCCATCTATAAGTAGGTGAAATAACCCATTTACCAACCATTGATCCTAACTTCCACCAGGACATTCCAAGTACCTCATTTTTGTGATTGGAATCCTGGGGGAAATAGATCTAAGTTTAGGAAGGTCTCAGAAACCATTTCCCATTTGAAGGGTTACCCAACCCTATCACACTAGGATATTTTTGTTGGGAACTTGTTTTTCCCAAGCAAATCCAAGGGGAAAGTCCCAGAGTTCCTTTTTTTTTTCGGAGTGCTGTGCGTAGTCGTGATGAGCATTCATGAGCAGCCTGGATATCCAATTTTCCATACTAAACTGGATGGTGGCAACTCAGATTATGTTTTATGTTCACCCCGATCTTTGGGGAAATGATCCAATTTCACTCATATTTTTCAAATGGGTTGGTTCAACCACCAACTGATAAATGACAAGCACATGAGCAACGTTTGGTGGGGAGTGGTTCGCACCAACCGGTTTTTCTTCCATTGAACCCTTCCCTGGTTGCCTCGGTTTTGTGAAACCGTCGCCAGGTTTTTGGTTGGTGGACCCGTGGAAGTTTGAAATGTTCAAAGGATTTACACCTTCAGATGTCTCCGGACAAAACCAGGTGTGGCCAATGGAGGGGATGATGTGTACGAGTCGGTGGTTGGATTTTTTAGTTGGTTTTCGGATGATCCTTTCCGTATGGGGGCATGCCAGGCCTGTTTTCAGAGGCGAAATGTTCGTTTCAGGGAGTGCAATCCTTCAGACTCACATCACTTGGATTTGTTTGAGGTGCTTTTTACTTTTTACCATGGCAAATCACCATTAAACTCATTAAACCACCTTTTGGGAGAATATTTTAGAACTTTTTCCGTTCGCATCGTTCACGGTCGCAAATCCATAAACATGGTCAGAGCGCCCGCAGGAGCGCTGTAATGTTTGCGATTTGCAATATCAGCATCATCAGGAGTTTTGGACGAATTGTGGAAAAACGCAAGGTTTTCTAGCATATAGCGCTTGTAGCTTGGATGTGAACTTGCGCAAAAACGCTGAAACGCGCGCCTCAAATGGCGCATTTTCTTCAAATTCACTGTTATTTGCAGTCTATTTGCATCTGTGGTCCACAAGCGCCCTTTT
>DF239016.1:275386-400463 GCA_000507305.1 Breviolum minutum Mf 1.05b.01
CGTAGCATTCATGGCGTGTGCATCACCAGCATGTGCAAGTTGAACATGAACACAGCCCCACCCCACGCCACCCCATGAGTACCGTAGCATTCATGGCGTGTGCATCACCAGCGTGTGCAAGTTGAAGGAACGTGAATACAGCCCCACCCCGCCCACCCCATGTGTATAGTCAGAAAAAATACGAGAGCGTGGCGCTCCTCGAGGCGCTCACACCATAAACATGGTGATAGTTCTTTCCTAATCAGGAAACTTCAGGTTGAATCATCCATTGAAGTAATGACTGGTCAATCTACCCCCTTCAGAAATAGCCGGGTTTAGAATAGCCGGCATTTAAGGGAAACCAATGGGTTTTCATAAGCCCGGATTTCATAAGGCCAGCTATTTCTGGGTGGGGGTCCCGTTAAAGGGGGGCCCCGGTTGACTAGCCCGCCATAAATACATCACGCTGACGTTTGTTCGATGACTTTTGTTTTCAGGTGAAAAGCTCTGTCCAACGTGGTATCAAACAAAAGATCCAGGAGAAACGGGGCGTTGTTTGGGGGCGGTTGGATGGTGGGGCAAATGGCACGACACTGAAACGACCCATCGCTATATTGAAACATTGATCGCTCGAGAACAGTTTAGGACAGCAACGGCATCATCATCCATCATTATTTCTATCGTCATAGCCGCCATCGTCTTTTGTAACACTATCCATTGTCACTATCACGATCAACCAACAGCACCATCCTCATCCTTGTTATCATCATCATCATCATCATCATCATCATAATCATCATTATCATCATCATCATCATCATCATCATCATTATCATCACCATCATAATCATCATCATCATCATCATCATCATCATCATCATCATCATCATCATCATCATCATCATCATCATCATCATCATCATCATCATCATCATCATCATTGTCATCAATCATCATTGTCATCAATCATCATCATTGTCATCAATCATCATTGTCATCAATCATCATCACCAATCATCAATTATCAATCATCAATCATCCAACACCGTCCATTGTCAATATCACTATCCATCATCATAGCGTTTCTCCATCTTCACATCATCACATGCCTTCGCCATCTTCCAGGAGCAATACCCGCGTTTGGAACTGGTCTTCAAAGACATATGGCCCAAGGACGGGCTTTGGGTGGAGCCATATGCCTATTCCCAATGGGAGTTCGTTACTCCGTTGTGTATACCCCAGACATAAGGGACGAAAAAGAAGGATCTGCAGCGAAGCAAACGATGTGCAGCAAACGAGTAGCAGTTGCTTGATGCAACTTGGGATTTCCCAATAGAACCCCCAAGCAGGTGGGACCCCCCATTCTTTTAAGCTTCCCATACCATTTCCATAAATCAAAGGATTCTTATGGGAGTCGTATGGGTGGGGTGTCCCACGTGCTTGGGTGTGTTTGGAATTTCCCTTGGAAATAGGACGGAAAAAAATCATAGATGAAAGATTAGGAACATGTTCTTTTCCTAAGCCCGAGGCAACAACCTCCCTCCCGTTTTTGTCCGATCCAAAACTGGGCATCCAGCGTTCTTCCAAGATTTTTTCCGGAACATACCCCAGACCCTGAAGGGAAGAGTTTATGAAGGAGTTCCTTTCATGTCGGGGTTTTCCAGGGGATGCCTGGGGGTATGCGTTTCACAGGGGTATTACTTGGGATTCTCTTAGAGTTAGAATTACATCCTCCCTGGAAGTTTCACAGTTCGACCCTGGAAATAAGCCATCCATCAAAAGGAAAGGGATCATTTTCCCAACCATCACGGAGCCCTTTCAGGGGTGTTCACTCGCGGTACGTAAAACTTCGGGGGTAGTAACTGGCAATTTTAAGCCTTGAGATTTTTTTACATCGATGTCTGATGTGTTTCACCTCGGTATTTGCTGTATGTTTAAATCTAGGTGGCGGGTTCAAAGTTTTTTTCAGCAGGTGGTGGTATCAATAATGTTTCAAATGTTCACGCCTAATCATTGGGGATAGATGATCCCTGGGTGGTGGGTTCAAAGCTTTTTGATTTTCACCCCGATCCTTGGGGAAATGATCCAATTTGATGGTTGCTTATTTTTCAAATGGGTTGGTGAAAAACCACCAACTAGTTAGTGAAGGGAACCCGGTTTTTTTAAACCTTCACGGAAATCCAACTGTGAAACAGTGGTTTTTTGTTGCAGGATCCAACAATTGGATGATGATTCCATAAATCAGGTCAAATTATAGCGACCGAAAACACGAGTTTTGACCGCAAAAGGTAGTTTTTTGGAAGGGAAATGGGACCCCTTATTTCATGGAAATCTAGGTTGGTGAAATACATGATTGTTGCAACAGACATCCATTGCCAGATGCTCCATGGGATGGAAATTTTACTTAGCCATTTCCCGTTGAAATGGCCATTTTTCAGGCAAATATTCCATACATGGAGCATCTGGGATTTAAAAAAAAACTCGTTGGCTTATCTTTTTGTCCATGCCCGCAACGAATCTCACAATCGCGGCACAAAACTTCACGCCCAAAAGCATTCCAGGACGCTAATATGGTTATTGAAACTTGGCTACTGTAGACCTCACGGGGGGGAAGGCTGATCAGTTTTGGGCATCTATTGGTCAATTTTCTAGCGTGTATATGCTCTGATAAAGTAACATCGCCGAATAGCTGGCTGGAAAATGCTACCATGATTTTTGTTGTCATTTGTCGATGTTTTTTTTTGGGGTGGCACCTGTCATGGGCAAGAGGTCGTTTCGTTTAGCTTAGCGTCCCACCTCGGGGATTGACTGGATTGGCTGACATCTTGTGAGATGGATCTGGTTTGGATCAAGCTGATGAGGGGTAACAAATTGACAAAAAATCCGCTTCACCAATGACTAGTGGATTCGTTTCATGGGGAGTAGTTCTATAATACCCTCCCTAAAACTAATAGAGGGTTTGGAAGAATCCCTACTTTTTTCTATCGGGGAGGGGAGTTGGCCAATTCACCTCAACTGTCACATTCCTGCGCTCATCCAAGCGAAGTGTGTCCGAGTGCCTTTAAGGCCAAATGTAAAGATCATATCTCTTTGGTGGTCATTGAGAAGGCCCATTGCCGTTGTCAAAATCAACGTCAAAGGCAAACGACCGTGACAAACCCAGAAACACGAACTGACGATGCAAAAAACGACTGATCCCCAACATCTCCCTCAAGCTATAGGCACAAACCATTAAATCATCACTTGCTGCAGTTGTGTTTGTTCCATTCTTTTCCTAGGTGGTGGTTTCATTTTTTTAATGTTCATCCCTACTTGGGGAAGGTTTCCAATTTGACGAGCATATGTTTGGAAATGGAAACCACCAACGATCGACAAGCAAATCTTTGCTGTTGATGGAAGTTTCAATCCAACGGAGCACCGGCGCCATGAAGAGGTTTTGGAGTTGTTTATATTAGGTTTATTGCGGGGAAATCATGAAATAACCCTTATATTTGGCGGCATCATCGGGCATGAAATTATGGAAATGTAGTGTGTAATTTTGAGGTATTTGCATCCATGAAACATCGGTGCATTGTTTGGGTTTTGAAATGCAATGACCTCTGCAACAAGGCTGCCCATGCAACTGGAAAAGGGATCTAACTGGTGGTTTCAAACATTTTTAATTTTCACCCCGATCCTTGGGGAAATGATCCAATTTGACCATTATTTTCAAATGGATTGAAATCACCAACTAGGGATCAAAAAATGGGAGAAAAGGGTACAACCATGTTTCCGGCCACTCTGACAGCCTGTTTTGGAGGGGGTGTTCAAGTTGATGGTTGAATTTTACAGCACACTTTTGGTGGTTTCCGGGTACGTAGTTGGAATTGTTGGGTTGCAACCATAGTGGAACTCCATGTCACTTAGTTTTCAGTATATTGGAAACCACAACTCCTGGTGGGAAGTTGGTATTTGTAGGGCGGTAGGGAAGTTGAGGGTTGCCATAGGTTCCCCATTGTATGGCATGAACCTATGAACCAAACTTTCAGCATTACTGATGCAAACCCAACGTTTGAAACCCCACCAAAGGAAAATCAAAAACGGGGAACGATTGATCCCTTGTTTAGTCTACGAATAGAACCATGAATCGATATGAATCGTGACAAACTATGACAAAAGCTACACTCCGGTAATCTAACATGGCTTGCTGGAAAATCCACCATTTGAAGATGTATTTCCTATTCAAGATGGGGATTTTCCATTGCTATGTTTGTTTACCGGAGGGTATCATCCCTTACTGAAGGGCACCTTTGACTTACAGCAAATTCGTTGGAATTTTGGAATGTAACGTTGGACTATATCCCGGAAATTTAACATAGCCCCTAAAACTAGGCAATCCCAAAAGGAAACTCATCTCCCAACCATCACTTTTTCAGGGGCTATGTTAAATTTCGGGGGTGTAAGAGTTACAGTAAACCTTTAAGACCTTGTAAGACCTAAATTTTTGCCTACTCTAAGAATCCTGGCAACCTCAAAACTGGCTGTTTTGACCAAGATAGATATTTCTTCAGGTAAATGTTTGCCACCCAAAAATTTCCAACCAACCCCAGACCTCTTGAACCAACCAACCAACCAACCAACCAACCAACCAACCAAATAGATATTTCCAACCAACCAACCAACCAACCAACTAGATATTTCCAACCAACCAACCAACCTGTTGAGTGTGACAGGTACCCCTCTTTTGGCAAGAGAGGGATGGTCCTTGGCTGCCAACTATTCGTTTGCTTCACAAGTATCCGTTCCTTGGAGTTTAAGAATGACTGATCAACCTACTACCCCCTAACATACTCGCCCCCCGAAATAAGGCGTCTAAATTAAGGGCTTCTTAACCATTGGTTTCCCTTCATAAGGGCCGGCTATTCAACCCATATTTCTGGCGATGGGTAAGTTAACGGGGGTTAGTTTGACCAGTCATCATTTAGGTCATGGGGGACAGTAGTTGAACTGAGCAATGAACAAAAGGGCCCCGGGTGGGTGTTTAGGGTATATATAGGGGATGAAATACCACCCAGTTATCTGGGGATTATTTTATAAACCGGTTCATTCATTCCGGATCCCTATTAAACAACCACTACATCGAAAAGTAAGGGACCCGGGGTTTTTTGACCGTGGCTCACTTGAAATGGTTAGGAATTTGTTCAAGGTGAGCCCCCCTACCAGTTTTATAACTTCACTTAGAGGGGTGAAAACAACCTGGTGAAAGCCGTTTATCGTCGACCATTTATAACTAGTATAGGGGCCCACCTTGTTGATCAGAAGGTGATGGTGATATTGTATGTTGTTTTAACCTTTGGCGGCTGGAATAGGATTCACTTCCATTTTCGGTAGGAATACGAATGCATCTCTGGGCGGAAGGTGGTGGCTTCCGAAAGGAAAGTGACAAATCCAAAGTGGGCAAAAGAAATGTTTTGGGGATTTTTTATGTGTGAATTATCATCTTGCTGGTGCTAAGTAACGCCCAAATGAGCAAAAGATAGCCAGTTTTTCCCTGCTAAATCACCAGCAAATAAGCACCTGGCTGGCAGTTGAGCACTTGCCAATTACGTCTAGTTTATCCAGATATATTCTAAGTGGTGATTTCAGATGTTTTTTACTACCTGGGGAAATGAACCAATTTTTGACGAATGGCATATGTTGCAGATTGGGTTGGTGAAAAACAACCACCACCTGGGAAATGGCTGTGTTTTCACCACCATTTCTTTGTTGTAAGAGTTATTTTAAGCAATCCTCAAGGTGAAAAGTTTCCACTATGGTTTTTTTCAGTGGAAAAGCCGATCATCCCCTTCAGCCCACGGTTTTTCGAGGTCAATGATGCCAAAGATGCAAGTGGACAAGGGAGAGCCTTGAACTTCTCGGATTTTGTTGTCTGGGTGGTGACTTTTGGGTGATTTTTTACTGTGGAAATCATCACAGGGAGAATATTCCCGTCGGCAAAGGTGGGATGACCATCCCCTATATAAACTTGGACTTGTTTTTGTTTGGTGATTTTTTATGGATTTTACTGTGGGGATTCATCACCATTTTTAAACCAGCATGTGGGTCCGAATATTTTTTTGGAACTTTTTCCGTTACAGTAGCATCTTAAACAGTCGCAGATCTAACTTCAGTCTGGTTCTCGGATGCTTATTTTTCGCATGGATTCACCCACCCGAAATCCTCTCGTGTGATGATACCTTCGGTGGGCCCCCCCATTCACCAGTTTTTTCAATGGGGTTTTACATAAACTCCACTGATTTCGGGGTTCCTGGAACGCCAAGTGCCCTATTTTTAAGGCAATAGTTGCTGGCTTAGGTGTATTTTGTTGCCTAAAAAAATAGGACACTTGGCGTTCCAGGTTAAACAAAAACGCCAGTTGTCCCATTTATGAGGTCATTTCTAGGGGTTGGCTCGGTTGGTGGGGATGGCTTGAGGAAAGTTAGGTTTTTGGGGAGGTTAAAACATGACTTGTTGCAAAAAAAATGAAAGAAAGATTGGTAGTGATGGTTGGGTGGTGATGGTTGAATTCTATGAAATCTTCCTCCGGGCCCCATTTATGACTGCTGACGGAACCCGCCTTGCAACGAGATCCCTATAACCTCGCGGAAATACATCATGTCTAAGTCTCCTAGTGGCCCCAATGATTATGGGCTAATCAACCAACCCCCTGTAACGTACCCCTCAGTTTGATAAGGGTTTCATAGCCGGCCTCATTAAAACGAAACCAACGGGTTTTCGTAAGCCCGGGTTTCATAAGGCCGGCTATTTCCAAGGGGGGTATGTTAGGGGGGTTGGTTGATTAGCCATAGAGTGAGTAAGTAACAGATCAAACAAAACGTCTCCAGTTGGTTTACAATGTTGACCCCGGATTAATAAACCCCATGGTTGTTTAATTGGGGGGGTCAGAGTTTAAAAGGGTATTTATCACTTTTGGGGGTACCCCCCTTAATAATCACTATAGGGGTTTATTAATCCGGGGTTGACATTACACAATATACCCATGCCTGAGCAAAGGCCATCAAATTTGTACTTCGTGGTGCTTCCATCATGTGTCCTGGTTTGACATCCCCGGGTGGCGCAATGGAGGACGGGGGAAACAAGGGATACAGGTGAGAGGTTGTTTTGAGGGAAAGGGGATTACCAAAAAAAAGGTGTGAATTGCTTCAAAGGATGAAGGGAATTCTTATGTTTTTGTGTTTTCTCTCTATTTGTGTTGTCATCTTTATTGTTCTCGTTCCTTTTCTTTTTACACCCCCGAAGACTAACGGCTGGAACCTGAGAATACGGGCCCCCTGGGAAAAGGAAAATCATCTGAACCAAACCATCATTTTCCGGTTTTATGTTAATCTTCGGTGGTGTATTTGTTTCTTTCTTCTTCCCCCCAATGCCACCCCCCAGGGAAATAAACTTTAAACAAGGCCGGCCTTCGGGGGGGAGGTTGAGATCCTCAGATTCCAATGAAGAGATGAATGTCGGGAGAACAGATGATTCCAAAGCAGCTTTCCAACACAAAAAAGGGTAGAAACCTAAGGGTTTTTTTTGGAATAGGAAAAACACAACTCAACACCATCATTTGAATTTGAATCTGCTAAAACCTTCTATTTCAAAATTTCAGTGATTTTCCAGCTTGTCATGTTAAGTTTCGGGAGGGGAGGGGGTTCAAGCATCCTCAAGAGTCGCATCTTTCCAACAGCTTTTTGGTCAAGTGTTACCACCAACTAGATTAATACCACCCAATCAACCCATGTTGCCAATCTCTCCCCCAAAATGGGTTCTTTCACCTACTTCTAAATGGGAATATATTGGGGCTATAACCCACTGATCCCCTGGAAGTCCAGTTTCGCCATTTTTAATAGGTAGGTTTCCGAACCACCATTATTTTAGTAGGGGTTTATGGGGTTTATCATCCAAAAGGAACCATCATTTCAAAAATGGTTGGTGACTTCCAAGGGATCCTGAGGGGGAAAAATTCCCTCAACACATCTCCGGCTTGGGCAAAATCAACACATCCACGTGGTTCTGTTTAGAGGACGTGCCAGAAGGCGCTTGTGTGCAAGTAACTTGCCGTGGAATTTTTTCGGATGATTTTTGGAGCTGCCAGGATGTTATGTATGTAACAAAATAAAGACCAGGATGTATGATGATTATGGGTATATAATATATACGTAGAGCATATAATCCTGTATTTATGATTGTATGTGTATATATTTACACTATATGATTACATGTATAGATGGAGAGAAAGCGAAAGAGAGAGATAGACAAAGAGAGTCCGAAAGATAAACGTGTTATTGTAGATGTAGATGGTTTCATGTCTTCATATACTAGTACGGGCTTCCTTTGAGATGGAAGCTAGTAGTCCATGCTTCCGAAAGAATCATCATCATCATCATCATCATCATCATCATCATCATCATCATCATCATCAGCGTTCATTGTTCAACAGAGGTGAGTACTCCCCCGAAAACTAGCAAACCCCCTGAAAATGATGTTTGGAAGACGATCCTTTCCTTGAAATGGTCCCCTTTCAGGGGACATGTTAAGTTTCGTGGGGTGTGAAAATGTATGCTCGGCACATTTGCAACATGTTTTTCCTTTCGTTTTACCGGTGCCTCTTCAAAAGCCAAAAAAAAAGCAAACCCCTGACGAGTGCCTCGAAAACAAGCGCAAAAGGATGGGAGAAGTTTTTGACGGGAGAAAATTGAGCAATGAAACAAAATCCTGGTTGTTTAGGGTATAACTACCCAGCTTTTTGGGGATTATTCCATAAACCATGACATAAGGATCCCTATTAACCAACCAGGATTCAATGAAAAGTAAGGGAAATCAGGTTTCTTTCGTGGCTCAATTGTCGCTGTTAAGGTAACAGCGGAAGGGACAGAGTACCTTGGCGGGAAGAGTGGAGTAAGCAAGTATCCCCCCGAAAAACCAGTTATAAATGGCGCTTGAGCAGATCCCAAGACCCAGATTTGATGTTCCAATGTACTACGAAACACAAGTAGCCTATCAAAAATTATTACTGCAGGGATATCTGGGACAACTATCATCAGCCCAACTGTCGGGGTGAAATGGGGCCTTTTCCCTTTATTGGCGGGCCTGCTCCCATGTCCAAGAGCAGACCCATAGGGTGAAATGGGGCCCGTTTTTTTTTAAGGGTCAAAAAAGAAATGGGTATATAACTGCTGGTAACCGTGAAATGGAGCCGGGGGTACCCAAAAATGTCCCTAACCATTAATAGGGAGCATTTTTTGGAGCTACGCCCGGGCTTTGATCAGCACATTAAAACATGAAAATGATTCATGTTTAGAACAAACTTGGTTGGATTTGTCTGAGGGAGTTTATAGCAACCTCAGCAGAGGTTACCCCACATATAGTGGTTTAGTAAGGGGAATCTCCCACAAAATCCTCTTAATTGAGGTTTAGAAATAGTAATCTGCTTAGATCTGTTTAATGTTGACTTGTTCACCATTGAAAAAATCACAATTTGGGCAGTGACCAGTTGACCCTGACAATAATTGCTGTATATAAGGGATGATATACTACCCAGTTATATTGGTATTCCAATAAGCCATTATCAAAGATCCCGTCATGAAGCAATCAGTATAATGGAATGTGATAAAGGTTTTGAATGTTGTTCGTTTGGGGGACATTTGTGTGGCACCGTTTTCCAACAATCGAAGAAGCAAACATAGATCTTACGAGCCATCCTGACCAAGAGCCGTCCTCAATGACTCGCAAGTGCAATAAGCTCAGTGGTTTAAAGCAGACTTAATGCCAATCGATGGTAGTTTTGCGGTGATTTTGCCTGTATAACATAGTGCATTGCTTGGGTTGGTGTCATATAACGATCCCCTGTGGTTCGCTTCGGTTGGGTGAAAAATTTCCCAACAATATTTGGTTCAGTCAAGTTTATGGCTTCCAATATTCCAGTGAAAATTCCTTCACCTCTTACTTTGCCAATGGCTAAACGGCTTAAAATTTTGGGGGTTGCATATTTAGTTGGGAAAATAAAGTTGTTCAAACTTTTTATTTCAGGGTTTCATTGGCTAAGTGAGACCTTGAACCCTTACGATCCTTACGCTTCGTGTGGTGTGCCGCCGAATTGTCATGTAGATAACCTCAAGGGTTGCGCCCAGAAAATGTCTTCCAAAAAAATCCAGCTGGGTCCAAAGAAAAAAAAGGCCTTTAAATACTTGGAGGATCGGGCCCTATGACTTGTAAGTGATATATAAATAACCATGGTGATCGTTTTCGTCCCCTTTCAGTAGGGTCGGTCTTGTCATAAATGGCTTGATCTAACCACTGATGCAAAGTGGGAGCCCATCCTCCAAATGTTGGGTGAAAACTTCGAGGTTCAGAACCGCGACCAGTTTTGGAGATGTTCATCTTTCACATGAGCAATGAAAAAAAGGGCCCCGGGTTGTTGATGGTTTCTAGGGGATGAAATTTTCTACCCAGTTATACAAAGGGATTATAATAAACCATGACATAAGAATCCGCATTAAACAACCAGTATAATGGAAAGTAAGGCCGGTTTTTTTCATTACTCGACATGTGCGATCGAGTTGGAGATGGGAAGTCATCCCACCTTTAGTGACGGGAATCCTTACCATAGTATTGGGTGGGGGTGATGAGTTTATCCCCTACCATACGGAAAACAATGGGAGGTTGAGATCACCAAAAGCTTCAGGTACCCACAATTGGAGGAATCCTGAACCTTATTTACAGCTATTTTGGGGGGTGGGAAACTTCCCTTACATAAGCCGTATCCATACAGCTTATATAGGTGTTTCGTACCGCGAGGCACGCTTGCGCGGTTGGAATTGCCACGATGTCGACGGAAGCAATTCGGAGTCTCAATAAAGGCGAGCGGACACGGGAAACGGAACCGAAGAAAGACAGAGAAGGGGTAGGATGAAATGTGTAGTTTTTGTTTGAAGATGTTTTTTGGGTGTTGTGTTTGAGTTGTTGAGTTTTGTTTCTAAAGAAAGATGTCTTTTCTCTGTAATTTGAAAGGGCGCCGAGGTGCTTCTTGTTTCGAGATTAAAAAAACATAGAGAAAGATGGCCCCCACTAATTGGAGATGTAGACTTTCAAGCTCCTATAGCTACAACCACTTGCAACTGGGGGGTGATATGTAGTTTTTTTCGGTCAAAGGGGGTCTCCCTTCCAACACGCTACTGGAAAACCCCATCTAGGCAATTTATAGGGACCTCAGCCCAGGTCACCCCAAAAGGTAGTGAATAGTAAGGGAATCAACAAGAGAAAAGGCCTTAAATTCAGGTTAAGGATTTATAATAAATTGCCCAGAAAGCTCTCGGAACCTGCAGGGGTGTCTATGGAAAGAACGAATCGCAATACCTCGGATCTATCCCTCCAGGATGCCGCAAATGCATGTTTTTATTTTTTTTAATGTCGAAATTCCTGATCACAAAAATGTTTCATGTCATTCTGGTGGTGATGAGCCAGCATCCTGGGGTATCCTGAGTGGTTTTTTTTCCAAGCAATATCACCCAGCCTATATGGAATTCCCTCCTAGAAATGCTCACCGCAACCCAGATTGCTGCTGATTCCTGAAAGGGGAGACCTCCACCGCACAAACAATCGAATCAAATTCATTTCTTCATCTTGAGTCAGCTTACTTCTTCATCCTCTCGCAGCTACCAGCTAGGGGAACGGAAACAAAAACACCCAAGTACTTTTTTTTTTGTGTGTTGGCGTTTTGTTTGTATTCCCATAGGAGCATTGTACTGGGATTTTTGTGTTTTTTTATGCAGATAAATATACCATGCATTGATTTCATGGGATTCTTTTCGGCAGGTATTTGCATTGACAAGATCCACTATTTGGACGATGGGCTTTGGAAGATCAATGAGCTGAACTGAGGGTCATCAGATGCAGGTTGAAGATGCCCTTTGCTAGAAAACTGGGGTGACTCCAAAGTCATGTTATATTTTTGAATCATGCCATACGCAAGCAGCAACTGCAAAAGCCCTTTCACGTCAAGAGGTTTAGTTTGTTTGGTTCGTGCAGTCACTTGGTTGATCTTTGTCACTTGTCGTTATAGTTGGGTCACCTTAGCGACTCTCTGAAATCCTGGACCGCCGAAAACGCACGGAAAAAAAGGAGACACAAAGAAGGGGTCATACGCCTTCGTTGTGCGTTGAACGTGTCTATCCTTGGCTAGTTATTAGTGTCCAAGTTATGTTTGGATTGTTTCCTGAGACACTAGGTGGTGGTTTCAATGATTTTTCTGGATTTTTGCCCTGAAACTTGAGGAAATGATTCATTGTGACTATACAAATATTTTTGTTGGCAGGTGGGCGAGCAGGATCATATAACTCCCAATGTAACATATATTCATGTGGTATGTCTTGCCAAATTGGCAGAGTATGCTACCTACTCTTTACCGGAATCAGAAAAAGATGCTTTGAATTGCACTCCGGTAAACTAACATAGCTGGCTGGGAAATGGACCATGCCTGAAGATTCGTATTTCCTATCGAAAATGGAGATATTCCATTGCTATCCCATAGGATCCATGTATGGTACATCTACCTACATGTACGATAAAGATTACCCAAATGTAGGTGTATATGTACGTATATATACTGTATACTGTATACCATACATGGATCATGGATCCTATGGGTATGTTAGTTTACCACGGGGTACTTTTTATTTTGTTTCTCTTGAACCAGGGATTTCATTGACCCCCTTCTGCAGGTGTGCACCTTTTTTCCATGGGGAAAAATCGAAAAGCTCCTAAGAGGATTGTCATTTTGCACTACTTGGATGTCCCAGCAAGTTAGTAAATGTAGGATCTGATGGAGAAAAAGCCGAGAAAAACCAACGGCACCCTAAAATGATGGTTTTTGAAAAGGGAATCCTGCAAATGTTTCCGTGTCCAGCCGTTCATTTTTCGGATCATTTCGGAAGCCCTTTTTTTGGAGGAACCTGTTTTGCAGTCCATGACACGTCCCTATTGAAGCAAGCCCAATTTTTCCCATGGTATACGTTTTCCTGAGAGTTGAAATAAAGCGGAAGGCACCATGTACCGACAACTGGGTGCGGCCATCGAGAAGGAGGCACGGCCGGTGGATTCACGGTGGGTGGATGCTTGAAGGCTAGCACTTGAAGCTTGAAGGATGAGCTCCCAGGATTCGTAAGTAGTGATCGGATCACCCCTATTATTTACCAGGTATATGGACAATATAAGGATCCCGTCTTTAAACAACCAGTACCCATGGAATCCATGTATGGCATATGTACCTACATTTAGTTGATTTGTATGGTAAATGTAGGTAAATATACCATACATGGATCCTATGGGGTATTTCAAATGGAAAGTATCCGGGACCCCGGTTCTTTTTTCGTGACTCGGGAGCTAACCGCGCTGCATGTACAGCGGTAAGGACTGAGAGCCTCAGTCTGGCCGTTTTCTGTCAATTTTGGCCCGTTTCCAACCAGCCTGAAAGTCCTGAGAGCCACCAGTTTTTATGGGTTGGGAACTACCCTCTGGTAAACTAACATGGCAATGGAAAATGGACCTGTTGAAGATGTATTCCCTATTAAAAATGGGGATTTTCTATTGCCATGTTAGTTTAGTGGAGGGTACCACTTTCACCATTGTTTCATTTTGGGATGTATCATCATCCAAAATGAGTTTCATCATTTTCACAAAATGGTGGTTGACTTCCTGTGACCAGCTGGAAAACGATTTTTTGTTTGCCATATTTGCTGAGTACCCCAAGTGCTTTCTTAGAGATGTTCAGCTGTGAGTAGATAGTAACTGGGGGTTAGAACCCTAGCAAGGAGATGTATTAAACCATAGTTCTTTGGTGAAAACATGCAACCTGGGTTGCTATGGTATCTGCTTACTAAATGGACTGGACCCCCAAGTACACGATGCCTAAAACACCACGAGAAGGTATATCTGCCAAAAGAAAGCGGGATGGTTTTCCACCCTACTGGTAGATGGCCGAAAATAGTCGAGGTATTTGGTCCCGCTTAGCAGCATTATTTTGAGCTAGCCTAAAAAACATCATCCCATTCACCATCATTCACAGCAAATGTGATTCGCAAAATCGAAAAAACCCACCCTATGCTCCATTGAAAGAGGCAGCTGAAAATGGCTGCTCTGTGGTGTCAGGGAGCTTAGGTGAAAAACGGAGAGGAAATTCGTAGCTGACTGTTTCCAACTGTGCTTATGATCATGGTTGTGGTTATGGCGGTTGTCGCTGTCGTTGTTGTTCTTGTTGTTCTTGTTCTTGTTCTTGTTGTTGTTGTTGTTGTTGTTGTTGTTGTTGTTGTTGTTCTTGTTGTTGTTGTTGTTGTTGTTGTTGTTGTTGTTGTTGGCATTTCCTGCGTAACCAGCGTAGCCGGCCCAACCAGCGTAACGGGCGTACCTGCATTGACACCGTCACCACCGCAGCCACCTCAACCAGCGTAACCAGCGCCAGCACCCACCTGGACACGCTTTGCACCTACGCTGATTTTCCAAATCTACAAGTGGTTTTTCGAATTCTATCTTCCACAACCGACAACAAAAACGGGTGGTGGTGATTTCAAATATCTTTCATATCTTTCATTTTCATCACCTACTTGGTGAAATGATCCAATTTGACTGGATTTTTTCAGATGGGTTGAACCAACTGGTGGATTTGGGGCTGGGAAATGTCAACAGCCTCACGCCCAGGACCGCCTTCTGTGGCCACGGCGTGGGACGCTTGTTTCACGGTCCACCGGACGTCGGGGAAGAGCCCAGCTGGGGGCATCACGAGCCAACGGAAGTTCATGGTGCCAATCGTGTCAATGGTTTGTTTAGGATACACCACTGAAAAAAAAAAACATGGAACCCAAAAATTGAAGCCTTGGAAGATTCTTTCCTTTTCACAAACACTTATATACTGTAGATTTGCCAATCATCTGGGCAATTTATAACGACCTTTCCCGCCGGTTGGTCACCCCAAATGGTAGTGAATAGTAAGGGAATCCCCCTGAGTGGTGGCCTTAAATCAGGTTAAGGATTTATAATAAATTACCCAGAATCATGCCAATGGTTTGTTTATGATACACCTCTGAAAAATAACATGGAACCCAAAAATGAAGAATGTGGAAGATTTTTCCTTTGCACAAACACTTACTGTAGATTTGTTGAAGGTGATTTTTGGCTTTTTATAGTGGTAAATCATCCTTAAACGACATGTTGGCAAGTAAATTCAATCTTTTCAAACAAACTTGAGCAAATTTTAAGTAAGGGTACTGCACCAACCTGAAAGCACGCAATGAACCATGGAATTTCAGTGTTTTTACTGAATGTGTTTGAAGTGTTACCCACTGAGTAAGGTATCTGAAATATCCCACTTAGATCGAAAAACAAGAAAACGCTTGGAAAATCGAGCAGAAAAAAAGTAATCCATAGATCCGGGGTTCAAACTTATTTTGCATGTTCACGTCTATTTGGGGAGGATTCCTATTCTCATTCCTACTTTTTTCGAATTGAGTTTCAAACCACCAATTAGAAATCTTGTTTTGGAATCCAACCCCTTTATCCGAAGTGTTTTTCTACATGGGTAGCTCGGCGTGAGAAATTTGTCCCCCTTTTTTGAAGCTCGAAGAACCCATCAAGACTTTTGGGGGGACGGATACATCACCGCATCCCAAAGGTTGGTAGAGGCGGCTGTATTCTTGTTAAATTTGACAATTTCACCACCCTAGAGGTTTGTCTAACACCTACTTCCCCCATTTTTGGAGAATCGGACGGAAACAACCAACCACAACAACAAATTTAAAGAAATCCCTCATCCCCAAATTGTGGGTACAAGGGTTTTCTTGATTTTTCCGGCTGTCCGTTTGTTGTTTCCACCGTCCCGTCGGTGAAGTTTTCCCCCCAAACGAAACCTCACCGGAAAGCCGCCCAGATTCCACATTTCAAGAAGAACAAGGCCGTGGGCATCATGAAGCCTGGCCATGTTGGGGGTCCCTACCGTTTTGACTGACGCGGAGCTTTTTTTGGGGGGGCCGGGGGTTGTTGGTTGTTTGGAGCTACGTTTGAACTACAAAAAGGCTGGAACTTTTGGGATGCTATTTTAAGAGCGGTGGGCACTTGTTGGAGCAGGAATGAATCCAAATAATCCAAGCAAAAAATCCCGTTGAATTTTTTTATATTGAATTTTCTGCGTACATCGGATTTGAAACCTCCACTTGGATGAATACATGGGAAACTGTGTGGAATACTTTTTGGGAAGCTTTTTCGAATCTTCATGGCCAAGCAAAATTTTAACAAAATACTAGAATGTCCCCCGCAAAAAAATTGCAGCTTGGTTTTAACAAAAAACGTTGATCCGATGCCGGTTCCTTGATCCAAGTCTCACTCAGCCAATGCACTAGTGCAAGTTTGTCAAATTTTTTACATCCCCTGAAACTAACAGTTCGCACCCGAAGGATTGTCTCCCAACCATCCATGTTCAGGTGCTATGTTAGTTTCAGGGAGGGTATACCTTTGTATCAAGGTTGATCCCCCAAAAAATGGGGAAAGTTCCAAGATCCCATCTAGCAGGAAAAACACAGAATTGAAACTTCTATTTCGTGGTCCTTTTTGTTTGGGTAAGAGATGGTCATGGATCCATTGGATATGCGAGATACCAAGGGTTTTTTAAATGAAGAGATGACCAGTTAACCAAGTTTCCTCTTGAGGTACCACCCTAGCATCAGAAAAGGCAGATTTGGGACACTCTTCTTTGTTGGAAAGGTATGTGACTAGTCATAATCAGGGATTTTTTTGGGGGGTGATTTTTTACGGACTGTAGCATGGTAAATAACCATCAATCCACCATTTGGGAGAATATTTGTTGGAACTTTTTTCCAAACATTTTAGCCAAATCTAAGTGTTCCAACCCCAAAAGGCTGCGTTTTCACTGCTCATTTTTCCGCCTTCTGAAAAGACCTGAACATCGCATCATGGGACCCATCGTTCCATGATGCAAGCTTGGATGTCAGCAATGGTTGATGGTTTCCTCCTAAAATAAGTCTTGTTTCCAGCACTTGTTTCGGGTGATACTGTTGAAGAGATCCGGCCAACCACCTGTTATTTGTGAAAACCTGTGAAAAATGCAATATTCTCCGTATCCACTGTTGCATGGTTTCTTCCATTAACAGAATTTTGCGTTTATTTGAGAGATGCTTTGTCCAAACTTATCTAGTTGGTCTCTCCCTTGCCAAACCTGGGGGTTCATGATCCAATTGTGACTTGCAAATGTGTTCTTTTCAAATCTAAGATTTGTTGTTTAAGGTGTTTTTTCTTCATTCTGTCATAAATCACCATTTTTCACCGCCTGTTGGGAGAAAATGTTTGGAACCTTTTCCATCCGCATCGTTCACAAGCAAATCCAAGAAAGGGGGGCGGCAAAAAACAACTATACTTCTGATGGTCGCGTGCATTTCAGATCCATTCTAGGTGGTGGTTTCAAACATTTTTTATTTTCACCCTTACCTGGGGAGATGATCCAATTTGACTAATGTTTTTCAGATGGGTTGAAACCACCAACTAGCATTCTTAGGTACCAAAAAATGTTTAACGAAAAAAAATGCAGGTCTTCACCGTGGAACCGATGCTGAACTTGGGCACAAGCAAAGAGAGGCCGTTGGAATTCAGGCATTTCCGTTGCCATTTGCAACTAACTTTTCCCCTTTGGAATCTGCGAATGCATAGACTCTTGGGGCAAACATAAAACGACCTTTCCCACGCCGAAATCAGATTTGTATCTTTATTTTGGAAAGTAAGATGAAATAAGCAAAATGCTGGAATATACCGATCTTCAAATTTGAAGATTGAAAAATTTAGATGATATCAAAACGTTGCCTCTCATTTATGTTGGTCACCCCAAATGGCACTTGAGCCAGGAAAAAAACCCTTACTACTTTCCAATATACTGGTTGGTTAATATGGATCCTTATAATGGAATTATAATGGATTACTATAATCACTATATAACTGGGTAGCATAATCCGCATATAATCCGCTATATACCCCAACCAACCAGTGTTTTTTTCATTGCTCACATGGCACCCCCGTTGCCCCAAACTCAAATCTCACCACGGATTGCCAGGCTGTGGCCCGACGGATGGACGGCGGCCACGCGCGACGGCCGCCGATCGGCGCAATTCGAACATAGCTTCCTGGTCACCGAGGACGGGGGTCCAAATGAGCAGTGATCAAAGGGCCCCTACTTGGAGGATCATCCCAGTTAGTAAGTGGTTGATAACCACGGTTAGTAAGTCCCCTAACTGGGGTTATTCCCCTTCCAAATGGGCTAAATGGCTTATAAATGGGGGTTACTAAGTACTTACTAACTGGGATGATCCTCCAAGTAGTTGTTGGTTGGGTTATATACGGGATGAAATATTACCCAGGTAGATAGGGATTACAATAAGATATTTGTAAGGATCCCGTCATGAACCAACTAGTATAATTGGAATGTCATAAGGGTTTCGATCGCTGCGCAAATGGAAAATTGTGGGTAAATTTGGATACCTTGTGATTTTGGGGGAGCGATCAGGGTCGGCAGGGATGATGTATCTGTATTTTCCTATTAAATAAGGAGCTATAGGAACTCCAGAATCCTCAAAATCACATGGTAGATTTGGGGGGAATATTTACCTACAGCTTGATCCTCTAAAAATCAAACTACGTACCAGTAGATATGAGTTAAGTATACCGTTCTTATTGATCATGTGTGCTTTAACACTTCTAGGGTGGTGGGTTTCAAATATGTCTTTTGTTTTGCCCCTGCCTCCAATTTAATGATTCAACTTGATCAATGTTTCTCAATGGGGTTGAAGCCACCACCTAGTCGTGTACCGCCACGTACCTACTATTTTGTGTGGCTTATTTTCAGTGCATATGAGGCAATATTTGAGGGGTACCCACATTTTCCCTTTGGGACAAGGGGTAGAGATGCCATCTATGCACATGAAAGTAAATAGAGTGCTTTGAAGGTTGGATGGTTAGTCAGGATGGCTAGCAATCTATTACCCGTTGGTAAACTAAAATAGCAATGGAATATCCTCATGTTTTAATAGGAAATACATCGACTCAATCCGGGTCCATTTTCCAGCCAGCTATGTTAGTTTACCGGAGTGTAGGACCTATTAGTGCTGCATCACCAGGGCCAATCACAAAGTATGGCCATGTCGAAAACTAAGGCTCCAGGAAAATGTTGGAATGCTGGCTGGTTTCAATTTGAGAACATATTCGTTCAGCTTCTTCGAAAGCACCAGCGAGCTATGATGTCCAAAAGGCATATTCTTTTCCAGCACTTCCCATGTTCAGTTTTTCTGAAGATGAAGTATACCACCAGGTTCCCTGGTAGAACAGCCGAGGATGGTTTTCAATGATAACAAGGCATTTGGTTCCATTCATTTATTCAATATGTCATCTTTTTGGATCCCCAAAACCGGGGGGGTACTCCAAAAATGAAAAATCAAAGGCAGTTAATTCAGCATTATCAGGTTTTTTTCTACCACAACCTTCAGAAGCGTCCTGCTTCAATGATGGTCCCTGGAATGCTATAGGTGGTAAACCCCAAGCCATTTCAGAACACGATCATCCCTACTTAACGGCTACGAAAACGATCTAACCATGGTCATTAACCACTTACAAGGCATGGGGCCCGATCCTCCAAGCAAACCTAGTTGGCCAATGGAATTTTTGAAGGTTTCTATGGGATTCCTTGATCCTGACAGCATGGGACTTACTTCGTCATTCCTGGTGGTGATGATCCTCCCAGCAAACCCCCCAAAAAAAACCGCTCAAAGCCCCAAAAGGAGGGTTTTGAAGTGCTCACCTCGCGGGATATGACCCGTTGGAGGTGAGAAACGGTGAGGGAAAAACTGGTGGGCTTTTTGTTGAAGGCAGCGGAGGTTCAAGTTGATGGAAAGTGAGGAAAAAGGACAACTTTTGTCTTCTAGAAGCTGTGCCGTTTTGGGATCAAAAAATGGGAAGTTTTGATGGTTTGTTTGAGTTCGCGATTTTATTACCGATCCTTCAACCAAGATTTTTCAGGTGGAAAATGATTTGAAGACTTTCACAACTCATCTTTTGGGAAGCCCAACCATCCACGATCGAAAAAAAAAGAAAGAAGTAGTTTGGTAGGAGAATTTTCCCAAAGTGGTCTTCCAGAAATTCATGTTCTTGGATTTGTTTCTATAAGGTGTTTTTTTACTTTCTACCATTGTAAATCACCATTAAACCACCATTTAGGATAATATGTTTTTCTTTTTCTAAGCATCAAACAAGCAAATCCAAGTGTTGTTTGGTAACATGATTCAAAATTCAAGCTTCAAGAAGCGACCCAACAGATTTGGATGATTTTGGAGGATAAAAATTTCATTTATAACAACGGTGGGCTAGGGGCCCAGTTGTAAGTAGGAGCCTATACCTCCACTTCTAGGGGGCCTAATTTCCCAGTTACCTATTTCAAAAGGCCAATTTATAGGTGTCGTTATTTCAACGGCTCGGGGCCCACACCTTGCAACAGGGTTTGAAATAAATGGTCCTTTTTGTTTTGGGGGGGTTGGGTTTTCAATAATCACCGCAATAGGCCAGGGATGATGTATTTTCCTATTAAATGAAGAGCTAAAGAACCCCAGAATCCTCACGATTACAGGGTGGTTAAGTTGTGAAGTATCATCTTGCTGGTGCTAAGTAATGACCAAATGAGCAAAAGATGGCCATTTTTCCCCACTAAATCACGACCAAATGAGCAACTGGCCGGCAGTTGAGCACCTGCAATAGGGTGGTTTTAAAATGATGGTTTCATCCTCCAGCCGTTTTTGTGTGATCTTTATGCCTGGGACATTCATGTTTAGCAAACCGCTTGGCTACTTGGAAGAAGGAGAAGGAGAGGTTGACCAACTTCTCACCCAGGATTATCACGAAGTACAATTTTCTCGGCAGTGTATAACGACCAAACAGCCGACCTCACCTCCGCAGTTTTGGTAAGGGGAATCCTACCCAAAATGGCCGAAGCATTCAGGGTAAGGATTTATGAAACATAAATTGCCCAGATTTTTTAGGTGGATTAGGTGGCCAAAAAAGAGAACAACATTTGCTAGACCAACTCCTTCAACAGGTATACTGTAAACGGGCCCCCGAAAACCTGTTGAATATGTGGATGCAAATTCCAAAAGTTATACCTTTTTACAGGTGAGGTGATGAACATAAGGTTTGCAAGGGTCAAACGCTTTCTACAACTGCATTTACAACTAGGGGTCCCAGCCCTTTACTGAATCTAAAAACATAGTAGTCCTGGTACCTACCCTAAACCATTAATTTTTTAATAGATGTTTGGTGAAACACTTACTTGTTTTCATGCAATGGCTTGGAGTCATCCAACTGAAAAAAAACGTTTAAAAGTGGATGCTTCCAGGTCTTAGGGTGAAATTGATAAGCTGAGCTTCTTCGTTTCTTCAACCAACCATCTGAGATTTTATCGCGAGGACAGCCATGCCAGAGTACGACCCAAATTTCTTTCAACGAGGCGGATTTTTGAAGAATTTCAGTATTTTGGGGGGGCTGGATTAGGTTTAAAAAGACATACCAACAGCTTACACAATGATACAATCATCTGATATAGGAAGAGGATTTAGCCGGAACTTCATGAAATGCAAAGGAGGTAAACCAAAAGGAAAAGGAAAGGAACTTCACACGAAAGGCAAAGGTCACTCGGGTGCTTTGCTTGTGGAAAGCCTGGTCACACGCTCGTGAGTGTAACTTGAATTCTCCCCGTGCAGTTGTTACTTGAGGTCAGTCCAAATTATTCGCGCCAAAAACGCAAGAGAAGTTAAAAGTAGGGGCATTTTCCGAGCGTTTTGCACAAGGCGGCAAGCATTAGACCGAAGCCTTTTTGAGCAAAATTTGGCGCCGTGCTGCAGCAAAAACACAACAAGGTAAAGAGAAGTAGAAGCATTTTAATTGGCATTCTGTTTGAGTAACGATGCATGTTTCACCCGACATTAGAACAGTTGCTCGCCGAATCTCACCTATATGACATGGATATCTCTCCTTGGAAAGAAGCAACAAAACCGGTGGGACTGAAATTGAAGGGGGATGTTTTTTGTTTTTTTTCAGAAGGTGGATAATTCAGGGCTCATCAAATGGGAACCCCTTCTATGTCGCAGATCAAACAAGTATACAAAGGCACAGCAATGTTGAAGGAGCATTTGGGGTTGGCATCATGAAATAATGCAAAGGATAGCCAACCCCCGTAATTATATACTATCTAAGAATGTAATCTATTCTTTGTTTTTTTTTCAAAAAGTTTTGTTTCTTGCAAAAGGGCGCCCTGAAACATATCCCCTGAAACTAGGCCGGGCCCCAAAAAGGAAAGGAGACTCGTATTCCAACCATCCATTTTCAGGTGCTATGTAATTATGTTAGTTTCAAGGGGCGATGGTAACAGTGGAATCTTCCCCTTCAAAGCACACAATTCTGCTTTTAACCTCTTGGGAGATCCGAGATCATCCGTCAAAAACCCACGAGTCCCAAGGTGGTGCTACCTCACCAGCTTCGGCCGCTTCGGGAGACGAAGAAAAAAAAAAGATCCCAAGCTGCCAAAGGGGTGTCTGTCTTCCGTCGGACCGTTGGGTTTCAAGGTTTAGAGCGATGGGCACACCATATCCCACCTGGGGAAAAGGAAAATCATCGACTCAAAAGTGCTTTTTTTGGTAGGAATATGCATATCAAAACTTTGATTTGTTGAAAGGGATTATTAGGGGAGTCGAATGGGGAACATGATGGGCTTTATAAGTCCTTGTTCTGGAAATCGAAATTTTCAGATACCAAGCGCCCCCATAAAAGTGGATGATACCCTCCCTTAAACGTAACTTTGAAGAAGGTTCCGTAATAAGGCCGGTTATTTCCTTGGTTTTTCGTTGGTCATTTTGAGGAAACATGTTTTCTAGGTGGTGGTTTCAAGTATTTTGTTCTTTTCACCCCTATTTGGGGACATGATCTAATTTGTTGTTTCAATTGGGTTGAAACCACCAAATAGTTTTTTTTAAACAAAAGAAAAGCAAAGGTGAAGATGTCATTTCGTTTGTTTTTTTCCAATGTTGTTTCAGCAACACATCTTTGGAACCACACCCCGCAAAAAACCTTTACATAGAGACCATGAAGACATTTCCTTTCATAGTTGGCGAACGGGGGAATTGCCTGCATTGTGCTCTAGGGGTGTGTTGGCTGCTAGGCCTTCATCTTAGACCCATTTGATTTCTGTTCACCAAGCATTCCAACCATCCAAGACCGCACATCTCCAAGTTTGCTATGAAAGAATGTCTCAATGTGGTAGGGAGCGGTAAATCAAACTGTCCCAACTTACCATGCCTAGGGCATCGTGTAAACAAAGCCCTTGTTTTGTTTTTAAGGGAAGAAAACGCAATTTCAGCAATTTCTTCGGAATTTCGCAGGATGCATTTCCTGGAGTTCCGCCGGGTGGGCACACATGTGCCATTGGTTTTGCAGCTGAGGTACGCCTTCATTGCCTTTGGTATGTGAGGTGAAAATCGTCCCGGAAAGAAATGTCGTTTCAGATTAGCGGCTTAGCGTCACGTCTCGGATCGCTCGGATCTGTCATGAAAAAGTAGAGATCATCTTTTTAAAAAAAGAAGCATGACTTTCTTCTCGCTTTGGTCAACAATTTACGTTTTTTTGGGAGAAAAATGTTCAGTGAACAAGACATACCTTCAGGATTTTGTTGGGGGGATTTGACGCAAAAATGAATTTGATTTAGGTTCATCAACTACTAATTATCTGGTTAGTGGGTACAAGATCTAGGGACCCTAAATAAGGACTATTTTGCACAGATCTTCATTGGTATTTTGCGGCTCTTTCTCCGACTCTATTGTAGGAATCCTTTGTATCATTTCGACCCCAAATTGCGGGACCACCCCAAAAGAAAAGGCTAGTGAAGCAAAGTGTGCATCATGTTATCCAACAAATCTGCTTAGGAAGCATGCTTCATTTGTGGGTGAAAATGTTTTCCGTGTAGGGATTTGTTCTGCATGGGGCACCAAATTCCAAAAGACAATTTGGTAGATAAATTTCGGGAGTGAATGAGTTTTTGGGTGATGATGAATTTTATACCCAAAGATATATCAGCATATAGACATTTATTGATAGGTAACTCTCTACGTTTTCATTTCAACCTTTTTGTGATGCCATTTGAGCAATGAACCTTTCCCTGGTTCTCTGGAATATGTAAAGTAGGATGCAACTAAATAAGTCATGAAATCAACGATTCCGTCATTAAAAACAGTATTTCATATATTGTATGCAACATGAGTGGTGTTTCAATCTTTTTCGCTGAAAAAAACTCATTTTGAAGATTCTTCGAAAAAGTTTTGTGTTTTCCAAAAGTGATTCGTCGGGATGCTGTATCCAGGAAACCTTTGGGGGATCCGGATGAGACGAACGGTTGTTGTCGAAAGTTAGGGGGAAGTCCCTTTGACGTCAGAGGCGATACCAATTTTTTGCCCCAGCGTTCTTCCAGTTATTAGCGGTTGTTGATTCCCTAGAAGTAGGGTGAAATAACCCCAGGTACCCATTTATTTTTCGGCCATTTAGAAGAGTTATTACAACCGCATTTAGAACCCGGTAGGGGCTCATCTTGTATGGCTTCATGGAATTAGTGAATATTTGTTTCAAAAAACGATAGCAACAACGATGGCTACGAAAAAAGAATTCAAGGAGAAGGCTTGACCCAATATGATTTGCCAGGGTTTTTACAGATGCTTCCTGGGACAAACAAACGGAGAAGATGTGATGGATCTATCCACCCCCCCCCCCCCCCGGTTGCAGGATGCGATTTCTTAATCGAGCATCCTGGGGGGGGGGGGTGTTAGATCCAAGGGGATGATAGTAGATTCACTCACCAGTTGAGGTTGATGGTAGTTTATCTACCCTAATTTTCGTTCAATGTTTATACATCTTTTCGGTGGTTGTTTGGGATTTCTGAACCAGCAACAGAATTAGTTGGAGCTGGAAATTTTTTGTCACCTTTTTTCACTGGTCATAAGCAGGTCAAGTGTTTGGAGGATTAGACCCCTTTTTTTTTGTTGGGGGTGGTGAAAATAGTAGGACATAAAAACCAATGAATGAAGATTTGATGGGATGAATGCCTTTAAAGATATTACAGCTTTCCAACATTTTCTCCCCCAAGTTCTTTTTTGTGGCATGTTTAAAAAAAATGTCGATGAAAAGTGATAAACGCTCAAATGTTTCCAGAGGTAGTTTCATGACTTTTCGCAAACATCTTTGAGGTCCATTCCTTCAAATTTGTTTGAAAAGAATCAGTCCAGAGTTGAACGGAAGTTCCCCGCCGACAACCATTGCCCAAAAATCGACTGGTTACGTGCAGTCAATGAAACCCTCCCTATTTTTCAAGATCCGAAGATCCGAAAAAAGAACAAAAAAAAGTGCTTTTGATGGGGAAGTGGTGAAGGCCTGAGAAATTAGACAAACACCAGTGGTTTTTGTTGATTTCTTGGTTTTGTAGATGATGATCCTTTCAGGAGTAAAAATGATCCAAGTTGATTAAAAACAGTCCTTTTTGGGGGCTTGGGATTGCTCGTCACAGGATGAAAATTGCATTTAGGCTCGCACATCCCCCCTCTCTGGTCAAATTATAGCGAAGGTTTGGGCTCAGGCCGTCTAGTGGCAACCTTGTCATCGATAGGTGGTCGGTGCTAACGAGCCATGACATGGGATTCACCTGGTATACCCTTTTTGAAGGACTTTGACGTTTTGGGGGCAAAAGGTTGTCAACCATTTCCTCATCGAGCTAACATTCTGGTAGATGTGGTTGAAACCAAATTGTTAGAAGATAGAATCCTGGTCCATTGCCATCAATTTTTTCCTGAGGGCTTTGGTGTTGGGGCTTTTCATGGTGACTTCCTCAATATTCCCAAGGATGTTTTCTCTGACAATCAATTGACGATTTTGTGGGATGTGAGATCTCCGCCACCACCAAAGACTTTTCTTTGGATGTTGAATGTTTTGGATACCAATGAGTTGACATTTGACTTCAGCTTTGATAATTTTTCGGAATGGCTGATGGTCAACACCAACAGGAAAAATCCATTGACAATTCGACACCTTGAATTATTTGCAGGTGGATTCGGGGGTTGGAAAGGGGCGACACAAGTTTTGACAACATTTACAACACAGAAATTTCAAACAGTCGCCATTGAATTGAACCAATCAGTTGCCAAAAGCTATGCCCTAACCAATGGCACCAATTTTGCCAAACCACAGGGTAAGCTACCAACAAATTTTCTGTTGAATTCGAATGACAACTGGATTTTGGTGGCAGATGTGAAAAGCCCAGACTGGCTGCCTGCGGTGTGTGGTTGGATGCCTCATTTTGTATCCATCAGTGCACCATGTCCTCCATGGAGTGGAGCTTCAAGGGGTTCAGGACTTTCATGCGAGGAAGGACTGCTTTTTCCTTATAGCATACTCCTCATGAGGTGGATTCGGCCTGCTGTTATTGTGATAGACAACGTGGCGGGATTTTCGACACACCCACACAAATCAACCATAATGAGGATATTTACATGGATGGGTTACAAAGTGATTTGGCAACGTTGTGTTGATCTCATTGAGCAATCACTTACACACAGGGTTCGGTGGCTTTGCATGGCAGTTAGGATTCATGATCACAATGGCCGATTTGAATTTCATACATGGAACCGATGTGATAGACCACCTAACTCACTGGTGGCTGATCTTTTTCCGGAATCCCATCGTTTGAGACTGCAAGTGACGGAAGAAATTTTTGCAATTGCATCGGATCCCAATATGCACAAATCTGTGTGCGCCAAGTTGACTCCTAAAGATATCATCGCACTTAGGACCTTTGATGCATTAGCCAAAATTCCGACATTCATGGCCAGATATGGATCACAGCATGAACTCACAACACAGTTCTTGATTGATTTTGGCTATTTTGGCCACTTTCTGAAAGATGAGAACTTTCCATTTGGGATGCGTTTTTGGCACCCCTGTGAGATTCAGCTGATACATGGTTGCTTGCATGGTTGCTTCATTTCCAAGGATATCATTGAAGCTTGGATGATTGCAGGTAACATTATATCCATCCCACATGCGTTACTTTTGCTTTGCAACATGTGTAATTGCATTGGAACTATTGCCATGCACACGTCAGATATCATGAGGAAATTCCACCATCGAAAATTGTGTCATGGAAATTGTCGCATCGTTGAATTTAGTCATGGCATGTTTGTGGTCCCGATCTATGATCCACTGCCAAACAAGTTTCTTCAACATGCACATCAATTGTTGGAACCTGACACCCAAGATCAGTGGAAATTTTGGACCCCTTTATTGGGTTGCATTGATGAACTACCGGGTGAAGATTCTAATTTCCTATCACTTGGCGCTGGATCTGAACTCAGCCGTGTGTCTTTTGCAACCATAGAAGATGTGATCTCACCAACACTTGATTACTCACCAGTCGTCCAAGCCTCCATTCATTTTCAACATGGTGAAAAGACGTTTTGGTATGATTCCAAGTTGACAAGTTCCACGCTTGAAATGATTTGGTTTGGAGCATTCGCATGTCACTTTTGCACAGAGCAACAAATTGCTGCAGTCCTGATTCACAAGGGACATGAGAGGCAACATGTTGAGGCTACGGCCATCATTTGTCTCATCATTGATCAGCAGTTGACTGTGGTTGGTTTGGATTCAAGCATGCCATTGTTGAAGCAACCCAAGATTATTGGCATGCAAGTTCAATTGTTCGATCAATTTGGTGAATTGACGCATGATCATGTTGCCATCTATAATCAACTAGTTGTGCAAGAACGTATGCAATATACACCAGCCAGTACTGACGCCTTATATCTATTGGCATCTTTCCGATTGGTTCAGGTAAGCATCAAGTGGAATTTTCCAGAAGGTTCCTTGTTTGTTAGTGTGGTAGGTGACACGGTTGCTCAGCAGATTCTCATTGAATTTTGGTCAGGGATCATCGCATCAACCTCCATGGCTGTTTTGGGTTTTGAGGTTTTTAGGGAACTTGATGAACCAACATCACGAGTTGCATTTCGTCCAGTGGCTGATGGCATTCAATGTCTGCCCAAGTCATTTGAACTTGCACTCTTTGTTGCAGGCATCCGATCGTTTCTTGATTCACTCGCCAAACCAACAGACATGCACTTAGGGATTGCAATTGTGATCAAAGTATATGGTCGCATTTTATGGCAGGGTGATGTATCACATGATCTGAACATTTTGACGATTGAAGCCATGATACAATCCATTTCACAAGTCTTCACGGGCGGTGTTGAATATAGATTTGTTGTCAATGGCAAAAAGTATGTTGATGTGTTGTTGAAAGACATTCCTCATGATACAAACAAACCGATGAAAATTTACCTTGTTGAATCGTTGCATGGGGGTGCAGGAAGTAAACAACAACAAAGAACTATCCAACAAACTGCACTTGCGGGGGTGTTTTTGGAACAGGGATATGAATTGACATGGACGACCAAAGCGGTTGAATCCATTTTGCAACATCACTCTATGGCCAAAGTTCAGCACATCACTGCTCAACCAATGGGCAAAGAAAAGATTGATGCACTGTTGCAGTTGTGTCGAGATGCGAAAATTGTCATACCAGAGGTATCCAAACCACAATCCCGAGCCGTAACCAATGCACCATGGAACAAAAAGAAACGCATTGATACGCATGTCATTGACCCAGCTGAGTATACCATCGCGCAAGGATTCTTTAAAAATGCAGATGGGTCAGAATCGGAACAAATCTTCCAAATGAAAGCTCAGGCCACAGGGGTCTGTTTGTTGACTTCTCAACAAGCGTCGCCGTGGCTCCAGCCAGCCCAAAAGATTAGTGCAGACGAGTTCGCAGTTGTCGTTGTAGGATCCGTTGACTCTTTCAAACTTTCAAGTGTTGATGTGGTGATTCCATGCTTGAATAAAGAAGGACAAATGGTTTTGTTAAGTGGTCACCTTTTTCAACTGGGTCGGCCGTGACATTAAATTTGAAACAGGCACTGCACAATCCATTGTTGAAGAAGAATTCCGACTGATGGCATTGACATTTCACAAGTCAGATTGGGACCAGGGGGATTGGAACAATTTACTGCACTCCACAATCCCCCAAATCAAGAAGATTTTGGCCATTGATCATCTCGATGCAAGTGTTCAATCCATTTGGGGCCGATCGTTGCGTGCTGGACGTAGTCCTGCATCACCCATCCAAGCTACTAGCATTCAAGTTCACTGCACGGTAGCAGCCAGTAAAGTCGACACCTTCCTTTCGAAAACGGGGTTCAACAAGGTTTACAGTACCCCCAAAACCAAAGAAGGAAGATTGAGCAATGACTATCGTGTCATTTGGTGCCAGGGTGAACTACCACAAGCCACCATTATGGCAACTCAAACGGTTAACTGCCTTGGATTGATTCACGGAAAGACTCCCAACACCTATGGGTTGAGATTCAAAACAGGTGACTTTGAAGCAGCGTGGAAGCATATCCACCCAGATGAGCCAATGCCAATCACCTCCAAAGGTGATTTGGTATACAAAGTGGAAGGACTTCCATTTGGATGTACTCAAAACATGATTTTGGCTTGGAGTAAGGCCATTAAGTGGGAGGTTTTTCCTGTCAGAACATTGGGTCCTCAAGCATGGTTACTTCGCACTGAATCCAGTCCTCCCCCAGGCATTGTGATGTTTAACGCCTCCCCAGTGTTGATCACCTTTCTTCCACCTCGGGGAGATCACAAAGGTAAGATGGTCGTTGGTCCTATTGCAAGTTCCTCTGCCTCGGGAAGTCTTTCAGTAGATCCATGGGCAAATGCATGGTCGCGCTATAAGCCAACCACAGGTACCATTCCTCGCCCAGTTGAAGGCCCTGCTGAAACTCGTTTTGCCGCCCAAGATGAAAAACTTGCCCAACTTCGGACTGACTTGGACAAGCTTGCAGCTTCATCTGACTCTCACGCCAAATTGACCACCAAGAAGTTTCAAGAATTGGAGTTGAGGGAAAAGAAGAATACCCAACACCTCCAATCTGCCATGGAAGGTCTCAGAAAAGATGTTGATCAATCGTTGAAGAGTCACATGCAACAGCAAACTTCTCAGATGGACAACAGATTCAATGAACTGAAAGACATGTTCAAACAGATGCAGTTGCAGACACAGAAAAGGAAAAGTCCGGAAGGGCAGGAGGATTCCAACATGGAGGGTTGACTACTGTTAATGGCTCAGCAAGGGCTGAGCATACGACACGTGTGCATTTCCAAGTGTTGTTATTTGGTTTGGGTACTTCTCCTTTACATTTGTCATCGGTGTGAAATCCATTTGTTACTCCAACATCCTGCCTTTTGTTTTAGTATGTCACTGTCATTTTGTCTTATCTTTCAAACATTAGTTGGATATCTCGTGTCGTCATCAACTCTCTATCTTTTTGCGGATTTTGGTGGTGACGTAGACTGCAAGGTAGGTGTATCAGAAAGCTGTGACACTCGCCTTAGTGATCGATTTTGCCGTAAACCACCCGATACTTCAGTTGTCAATTTTTGTCATACCCAGGTTGGCTATGTAAAGGGCAAAAAGCCGTCTAGCCATTTAGCATGCAAAGTTTTTGGCATAGTGATATCCCTGGTAGCTATCCGGCCTCATGGTTATCTTGATTCGGTCCCATGTCCTAGACCTCTGGTGCACTGGGTTGAGAGCTATGGGTGCTGTGTGCTGCAACAGGGTTTTGAATTCACATCTCTTTTTACACCACTTTCCATAAGTATCTCTGGACGCACAACTGACATGTTTTTTTGGCATTTTGCCATTAGGGTTGGTGAAGCTGCCAACCCGGGTCCTTCAGGACTCTCGTTTCGTTTTGCCATCACTAATCCTACAAGTATCATTTCTAAGCCAGACATATATCAAGAATTGCAAGCCAAACATGGTATTGACACATTCTTCTGTGCAGAAACTTCAGCCACTGCCTTGGCACAAAGAGAATTTTCTGCCACCATGAAACGCCAGGGTAACAGAATGCTGTGGTCACCACCAGCACCAGACCATGTTACCAAGACGGATGGCACAGAATCTCGTCGAGGTAAAGCAACAGGTGTGGCTGCCATATCACGGCATCCAATTCGTTCCGCAATTGCAACTATTGACGATCAAATTTTTGCAAATTCTCGGATTCTTCATGGAGTCACTCGCATTGGATCTATGGAATTGCAGTTTGTTGTCATTTATGGCCTTCCTTCCTCACATGTAGGATCACAAGAGTTCAACACCAAACTTTTTGTCATGGCACTCCAGTCATTAAGGCACCTCCCTCTTCCAAGTATCATTGTTGGTGATTTCAACTGTAATCCTTTTCACTTGGATTGTAGTGATGATCTTGGTAATTTGGGTTTTCGTGACTTGAAGTCAATTTACATGACAAAGTATAGTGTAAACATGCCGCCTACATGTAGAGATGCAACATGGCCTGATAATGCGCTTTGTTGTCCCAAAGTAGGTAGCTGGGTTCACACCATTCAGGTGCTCCCCACATTCTATTTTGACACCCACAAAGTGGTTGTGGTTGAACTTAACATACCTAGCAATGAAATCTTTGTCCGAAAACTTCTTATGCCGCACTCTTGGCTGGATTTACCAATTGAAGACGCATTCTTGGCAGAAGGATATACCAATGCAGTGTTGTTTCATGGTAAACCTAAGACCATTGAGGACTGGGGAGAAGTTGTGGAGCATGGGATCGACTTTGCCTTTCGAAAAACTCAACAACTTGAACTGAAGACCCCATTTTCTCATACCACACCGTTACCTAAGAGGTTTAGGGGCCGATGTCAACCTAGGTATCCCATTTTGACCACCAGACAAAGTCTCACAAAACTTGCTAGATCTCAAGATTATAATCCTCAGCATGAAGTTCACAGATTTGCTACTCATCGAAAAATCCGCCAGGTTCGTAGATTGGAAAGCTTTGCCAGGTTACTCGCAAAACTCCCCTTCCATGATCAAGCTAAGGTGGCAAATGCTGTAACTGAATGGAACGTAATCCTCTATGATCGTGCATTCCAAGGGGGCTTTGTTAATTGGTGTCAATTTCAACCGGAACTGGGACCACCCATCATCCCTCTGCCAACGGTTGACTATGTCCACACGGCCTTTCAATTGGCTAAACATGAAACTAATCACCAGGTAGCGCAGGACCATGCCGTGTGGATGAAAAAACAAGCATTTGCTAGGGACATTGATAGAAAATATAAAGGTAATTCCAAAACATATGCACATGTTAAGGATACCATGCCACCGCTTACGGAACTATCCACACAAGTATCTTCAGAAGCATATTTGGTACAAGTTGACGTAAGACAATTTGAAGCATTTTGTGGTGAAACCTCAACCTTCAGTTCCTCCTTTCCGATTTTAGCTGATGATTGCCCTTGCCAATTGATTGCCACTCATGACCATTCGCTGATATTGCAAACAGACCATGAGCTACACATCACTGACAAACCGGTGACGTTGAAACAAGACCAGATTCTCTACACACCAGACAGCATTTTTCAGGCACTCACGGAATTTTGGGAACCCTTTTGGAGGGAAAACTCAGAAAGTGTTTCAAGTGAGCACCTTCAGACTTTTTTGTCCCTCATACCACAGGACTTTCCTAAACCCCAAATTGTGCTTGATGATGACCAACTTTGGTTTGATGCAGTCAAGGACCTTAAACCCAATTCTGGACGTGGAATTGATGCCATTAGCTCTTCGGAGCTTAAAGGTTTGCCAAACACTGCCATTTCTGATTTAGCAAAAGTAATGACTAGCTACCAGTTGTCGTTTCCTGACTGGTTCATGTTTGCCAGAACAATCCCACTTCAGAAAGTACATGGTAGACCAAGGGCTTCCCAAACCAGACCCATTACGGTACTGGCCCAGCTGTTTCGTGTTTGGGGAAGGGTCCTGGCAAAACAACTACTCCATCATTTTGCCAAAGTAATGCCACCATCAATCACTGGAATGCTTGCAGCACGGGGCCCCCTTGATGCCGCCTATCATCAGCAATTCTGGTTGGAAGTAGCACGTTGGTTTGGAACGCCCACATCGGGTTTTTGCCTTGATTTGGTAAAATGTTTCAACACTGTCAATAGAAAAGCTATCGAAAAATTACTACTTCGCATTGGTCTTCCACCTACAGTAGTTACCATTTGGATACGGTCAATTTCACTGCTGCAACGTTTTTGGGTTTTAGACCAACATTGTAGCCAGTTGATTTCCAGTTCTACTGGTATACCAGAAGGTGATTCCATTTCTGTAGTTTGCATGATAGCCATAGGATATGGATGGGTCCAAGCAGTGTCACATGAAGCACCCAGGACACTGGGGCTGGTCTTCCTTTAACCATCGTGATCATAAAAACATTGTTGAAATCACTGTGAGATACACAAGATGTTTTGACATGATGATTGATTGGGCCAAGTCTTGGCTTTGGGGGGATACCAGACACATGACTTCCCTCAAACAAGCCATTCGTCCTTTTGTCAGTGAAGAACTTATCCAAAGACTCACACACTGTAAAGACCTTGGCTGCCCGATGGCCTACACGGGGCCAGTGCGTTTAGGACACCTTGGAAAGAAATTTGAAACGGCCAGGAAAAAGTTTTTTCTCCTCCAAAATTTGCATAGACCAATCTCTGTCAAAGGACAGGTTGCCACGGGCAGTGTGTATGCAGCTACGTTTTTTGGAGCTGAACTTGTGCCAATTGGCACGAACCACTTGGACCAGTTCAGAAATCATGCAGTAAATGCTGTCTTAGGATACTCTAGAAGTCGGAACAGTACACTGGCCATGCAATGTTTAACTGAGGTTCTAGATCCAGAAGTCTATTTGCTTTATCAACTCATTAGGTCAGCCAGACGATTTCTTCACCGTTGCACCTCAAGTGAAAGGCAAGACTTCTTGACTTTGTTATGTCAGCACACTGGAACATACACATCATGTCATGGCCCGGTTGGAACACTTAAACGTGCTTTGCTTCGGAGAGGATGGAGTGTTCATCCTCAGGGTCTTGTAACGGTATGCCCTATGGTTCAGTTGTCATTACTAAGTCATAGTAACCAAACATGGTTGAGATGGATTTCATTTGCTTGGCAAGAGGACGTCCTTTCCTATTCAGGCCGAAAGGGACATCGTGGCCTCCCAAATATTTCCAGAATTGATACTATCCAGCTTCGGAATAAATTTGAAGACAAAGATCGTTTGACTCTAATTAATGAAGCTAGTGGTGCGTTTCAAACGGCCTCTCAACAGGCCTCCTGGGACACAGCTGTCGATGACAAATGTAAACATTGTGGAGTCATTGACACTGGCTTCCATCGCCTTTTCGAATGTGTTGCTACCTCCGAAGCCAGACAGCCTTATCTGTTGGTGTTGCAGCAGTTAGAAGAACAGGGTTCAGTTTGTCATGAACTGCCAGTAGTGTTTGTACATCAGCAAGCTGAATTTCTTGCAATGTTACATTATAATGCTATTGAAGCCATGATATCTGATTCTTTGGTCACCAAAATGACATCCCTGCAGCAGCAGGGGGTATGCCTTACTTTCTATACGGATGGATCCTGTCAAAACCCTGCTTTTCCCACCAGCAGATTTGCATCCATGGCAATCATTCTTGACCTATGCTGCAATGACGAAGAACGGGAAGAGCAAGTAAGTCTTTTCAAAAAGTACGGGCAATTCCCAACTACACTCCGGCCTTTGGCAAGTGCTCGAATTGTAGGGGAACAAAGAATCCACAGAGCGGAATTATCAGCCATTGTGCAAATTTGTGAAAAATTCTTTCACACTTGCATTTACACCGATTCGGCAGTATGTATTAGTGTTTTCCAGGAATGTCTCGAAGCAGCTCACTCGTCCCTTCTATGGTACAAAGAAGACTTTGACTTGATTGAACGATTGTGGGTTGCACAAAGGCAGGGAACCCATCAGCTCATTAAGGTTGATGCTCACCAAACATTGGATGTCGAAGATAACATGGAATGCTATCATAGGATTGGTAACTTTGTGGCCAATAATGCAGCCATTACTGCCGGTCTTCACCTGGGTGGACCACTCGTGCAGGAGTTGACACAGCACCACTTAGATATCCAGTCTCAAAGAGATAATATATACCATGTTTATAAACTGCACTTGGACTTGAATCGCACAAGAGCTCAGCTTGAAAATACAATGACTGAAGAAAAGCAAGAAGTACTTGCAGAATCTGACCGGCTTAACTATACTAGACTCATGACACTTTGGAATATACCACAGGCATGGACTCGCGAACCTCTCAGGGTTAACAGCATGCATTTGTCGGCTTGGGGACCCACCATCGCAAAAGCCATGCTGAATTGGATGGATCAAGTCAAGTGGCCCCCTGCAGCCAACGAGGCACCAGAGTTCTCCAACATCGGCATCACATGGATTGAGCTTGTCCTTTCCTTCTGTTTTGAAATAGGCATGTATTTTCCTGTCAAACGGCAAGGGCCTAATGGTAAAGAACGCTTGGTGGTCATGCCTGACTATGCTACAGCGGCAGGTTTTCAGGTCAGTTTGTCGGATTTGGCGCATTGGTTCAGTATTTTTTACAGACAAGTTGAGCAATTGACAATTGGGAATTTGTGGCCCTCTTACGATAGAGGCTTGGTGAGCAGCGCTTATCACTTGGGTTCACATTGTTATTCCTATGGGTTTTTAGTGCGACCTCAAATTCCTTGGCAGGAACAAGTGGTATCTCTTCTTTCGACACATCTCAAGAGACATCCACGAACGGCTTTGACGATCTTACCCGTCATCAACTTCAATCGGTGTGATTCACTGAGACCAGATACGTTGATACGGGAATTGGATAAAGGATGGTTAACAATGTCAAAAAACGTCCACGAAGAAACACGAAAGGTTAGGAAGTTTGATCCAACCCAAATGCGGTTGATTTTCTGACATGGTCCAGGTCTTGAAGAGACGAAGTCTCATCTTGTCATCTTGCCTCGCTTGGGAACGTCTAAAGTGATCGATTCCATGTCTTTTTGGAGCCATTGGCCCGACCCTCCACTACCGGGGGCGGGCCCTCATCTCGAGGAAAAGGTCAAATTATAGCGACCTCACAAGACCTGGGCCCCAAATGGTGGTTTAGTAAGGTTAATCTCCTTATTTCAGGGAAATCTGGCTTGGTGAAATATATGTCAAATACAGTATTTTGACCAGCTCTATACCTGTGTTTTTTCCACTATTATTTGGAATGGCTTCAAATGGAATTGTTCGTTGCTTGCCAATTGGGAGGTGTTGGTAGCGAAGGAGCATTTGGGGAGTTAGATCTTGTCGCCATTCGTAGCCTCGTTGATGAAAATTTCCATCTTGAGTAACACGACCTTCTACATCTGGTCATAGCGACCTCACAGGAGATGTCACCCCCAAAAAAGATATAAGTAGCTGAGGTTCATGGAAATGGGGAATCCCCTTATTGCAGGGAGTTTTCTAGGTTGGTGAAATATGTTTTTTCATTTGCTCAGATACCCTCCAGGGACTTAACATATCCCACCTGGGGAAAAGGAAAATCGTCTTCAAAATGCCATTTTCGGGTGATATGTTAGTTCCCTGGAGGGTAAATCTTTACTTGGGAAATGATTGTGTGCAACAAACATCCATTCGAAGATGCGACCCCATGGGATGGGAATCTTTACCTTTCGCCATTTCCCATTGTTCACGTGGCCAATTTTTGAAAATAGTCAAACTGCCCTAAAGAAAACATGGCCACTGTTGCATACTTCGCGCTTCAGTGCCAAGCCATTTTTTACTTCGTTATCACCTGGCTGCAATCGAAAAAGATAATCTAAGTGGTGGCAACTCAAACATGTTTTATGTTCACCCCGAACCCTGGGAAAAATGGATCATATTTGACTTTTGCATATTTTTCAAATGGGTCAAACCCACCAACGAGGTATGATCTTCTTCATGCTACCATAGATGACTTTCAAAAATCCAAGTATCTTTTCAATGAGTTCTTCGGCAACAAGAAGAAAAAGACCAACGACACCGACAACCACAACAACTACGACAACCAACAAAATGAACAAAACCAACAACCAGACCAACCACAAGAAGAAGAAGAAGAAGAGGAAGTACAAATGATGTCATAGCAAATTGAGGTTATGCTTTAATTTTTCGAGCGCTTCTCTTTATAGATGTGATACTGGATGTCATTAACACTTGGTTTTCCTTTGTTTGTAGGACCTGGACGTATCTTTTTTGGGGATGCTTTCAGTTGCCATGCACACCATTTCACTTTAAGCTTGCAACCTCCCCGAATCAGGCAAGCCACCGATTTTTAGGACCCTCGCAGATGGAGGTTTCTCAGCTATTTTTCCATGTGGTTTACACCCTGGAAGATTAACGGCTGGAACCTACAGCCATCACCCATTTAGAAAGGAAAATGATCTGAACCAAACCTCCATGATTATGTTCCATGTTAATCTTCGGGGGTGTAGAAATCGACCTCAACCGAAAAAAACAGGGGTTGCTAATATGTTCCTGTATTGGGGCTTTGAACATCACCAGCTTTTTGTGATGTTTTGAGGGACATTCATCGGAAAACCCTGAAAGATGGCTTGAACATGTGGGCTACTGAATTTTCTAGGGTTACAAAAACGAAAGGTTGTGTCATGTTGAAAACTCGTTCCGTAGAGGTTAAAAATGGGTGAATTTGATGACAAAATCGTCATGTCGAAAACCAAGAAACTCCATTGACATTGCCTTTGGTTCAAGGTAAGTAGGAAAGCTGTTGGAGCATAGGTATCTGACAACACAGACCCCAACGCCGAAAAAAAAAATAATCCAAGGCCAGTGGGTATTAGAGAAGCTCTTTGGAACCCAAAAAAAGGGGCTGATGCGACTTTCATATAACTCTGGCAAGTTACCAGCAAACATCTCCTTGCCATGTAAAAGACAGGCTAAGCCCCTGCCATGACACTTTTACGTCATCAGGTACCTGTTGTCAACAACGGTGGTGTTAGGTCATCGGGCTTCATCGCAAGAGGATCCCATGTTTGCAATAGCTCTTTAAAACGTACTTCAGAAAGCACCATCAGCAGCTTTAAACAATTACAACTCCAGACAAAAAACTTGATTTACTGAGTTGGAGTTGCCAAAGATCTTCTGACTATCAACTCTGTAAACAAAATGAGATCCCCGTTTGAAAACCGATTCCCATGCATCTTCCAAAGAGATGTTCGAATCGTTTTGGGGTAAACTCAAAAATGCCTTCCTTGGGAAAAGTACTCACCCTAAAACAAGCCAATGAATTCAAGTGACGCTGCTAATTTGATGTGGAGACATTTATTTCAAAACCCTCATCAGCTGGGCCAACCAGGAAGACAAGCCTTGTGCAAATCTTCCCCTCGCCCCACCGGGGGTTCCATCCCCCCCCGGTCCGAAACCCAAAGAAACAACGACGCCATGCAGTGCCAACAATGTGGTTCCTTTGATCCTTGGAGATTTGATATGTTTTTGGATGGTTTTTGGATTCGCTGATATTTACCCGTCCTGAAACTAGCATAGCCTATAGCCCTTAGCAAGTGTATGGTTGGAATACTAGTCTCCTTTCCTTTTGGGGGCCCGGCCGGCCTATTTTCAGGGGCGAGCTGTTAGTTTGAGGGAGGGTAGTATCTAGGTGGTGGTTTCAAAATGAGGTTTTGTGTTAATCCCGAACCTCAAAAATCCAGCTTTTTGTTGTGTCATCCATCTTTCTCTCCCTTGAAAGATGCGCAAAAGATTTGCTACCCCTACAAGGTGGGCCCTTGCCACGTATAAATGCAAGGTTCGTTTCACCCCTAGAAGTGGAGTTATAACGACCATGGCAACCCACAAGCCTCATTTGTTAGGGGTTCTTTCACCCATATTTCTAGGGATCAAAACCTTCATCTAGCTGGTGGTTTCAAATACTTTTTATTTTCCCCCCTACTTGGGGATGATTTCCAATTTGACTAATATTTTTCAAATGTCCATGGGTAGATTTTGGGCCCATCTTGTGCTCATTCTGGTCAAATTAGAGCGACCGAAAACATAGCTTTTTGGAAGGGAAATGGGACCCCCTTATTGCAGGGAAATCTAGGTTGGTGAAAGATTATCATGTGGACAGGACCCATTGGAATTTCGAGATTGCCCACCTGAAGTTTAACTAACAGTTCGCCCCTGAAAAGTGACCATCTCAAAAGGAAAGGCTCGTAGTCTTCCACCCATCCCATCTTTCAGGTGCTATGTTATTTTAGCAAAGGGTAAATGGGATATGACCCCAGTAGACCCTTCTTAACCACAGTTATTCTGGGTATAACTAGGAATATTCAGGGTCGAAAATGTTAAACTTCGGGGGGGGTCATCACCTTTTTCCCGACGTTGAGGATGTCATTCATAGCGATGCCCGTGGAGATACCGTCCGGGAGTCCCGGGAAACGCGGAGTTGGAAGGGGACCCATTTTTTTTGAAAATTTCATCTTCCAACCATTGATTTTTGAGGAGCTATGTTTTTTTTCTGTGGGGGAGTAAGACCAAAGTTGTTTTTGGAAACGAAATTGTTGGAATTCCAAATGTTCAACAGGTGTGGAAGAGGAATAGCTTCCGAAATTGGCCAACTGGCCAAAGAAATCCAGTTTTGGAAAAGGTGGCAAACCTAACGAAGCTGCCTTTCTATGGTGATGTGGCTGATGGGTCTATGTGAGAGCTTCAATGGCTATGCAATGTGGCGCAAGCAATGCAGATCAGATTATGTGTATGCCAATGCTTCAGCTCGGAATTTCAGCTCAACCCTCTGACTACGAATTTTTCTGGTGCTATGTTTCTTTTCCGGAGCGTATCAAGTCGATGGGTCCATATCAGATTTGCCCGGGGTATGCAGGGCGATTGGGCCACGAAGGGCCTGGTGCGGATGTTTCTTGGTCTGACATGTCTTTTCGACATGCCACATCTTTACTTTCACGACTAGAGGCTGCACAAAATGGCTACGGATCAATCCAAAACAATCTGAAAGAAGACAAAGTGAGGAGTCCGGTTAAACGAACATCCAGCCGTGGCATTTTGGCACTATGGTTTTTGAGTGTTTCAACAAGCCAAAAATGAAACCTTTCCATAGAAATTGGAGTTTTCCACAAAAAGCCAACATCGATCTTTTGAGGATATTGCAACCAAAGGAAGATGAGTTTTTCACATCCTACCAGATTAAAAAGGTTTATGCTTTGGAGGATCGCATTTTGTGAGATGGATACATCTTAGTATGATATTTGCATATGATTTTTGGAAAGGCAACGAAAATCCCTGTAAGTCAAGCCGACCATTAAAACAATAGTCCCTTGGAATTGTTGATGAAATAAATCCCTACTAAAATAATGGTCTTTTCGGAAAGACTACCTGTTCAATGGCCTTTGGACTCCCAGGGAATCAAGTGAATGGGATCATTCATAGACACCTTCCAGTGTCCTACGACATGTCCATGATGATGCCAAGCAAAGATGGGGCTTTTAGGTACAGTATAGAGCCACCAATCCAAAATATTAAAATCCCTACAGTGGTGAATCTTCTACTAGTTGCTTCGTCAATCCTGCAAACCAAAGTCGCTTTTGTTTCCCTTGCACCTTTTGTATGGAATTCCGGTTCAGAACTCATCAAGTCCTGACATAATATTTTAATGGAACGGCCCCCGAAAACCTGTTCGATACGTGGATGCAAATTCCTACTTGTTACCCTTCCCGGCAGGTGCTTTCAGCTGCGATGCTTTGTTGATCATTACTACCCAAATTTGGTTAAAAACCCCGAGCTGGGAACCTAAAGTACCGCTTCAATTTTTCTCTTCTTCCCCCTCCATAAACAAGACCGCAATCATCACGGAATGTTTTGTAGGCGATACCTTCTACCTTCAATGAGCCTGACATATCCTGACTATTACCGAGACGGGGGACAACCCAAAGTATGACTCCTAAAAACCACACCAACCCTGGAAGTCCAAGACCAAACGAAGAATCGTCGAAAAAGATGATCCATGGATCCATGATTCCCGATCCTACCAAAGGGCAAAGCTTGGTCTTTGGACTTCCTGGGCCAACAATGCATGGTTGGGTCCTGTGGAAATGTTCAGCCCCAAAAAAATGACCTGGAAATGACTCGACCTTTAACTATCCATCAAGAGAGCTGAGGGGTAAGTCCCCTAACTGTTGTTATTCCCCTTCCAAATGGCCTTTTTATGGATTATAAATAAGGGTTACTATCCACTTACGAATCCTGGGATGATCCTCCAAGTACCAAAAATCCTTTTCGAACACTATGGAGCCAGCGATTTATTTGAAGCTTTTATCCACCAGGGACCAAAAAATGTGTTTTTCTGGTAGGTATGAAAAAGTCGAAAACTTTGAAGCTTCAGGAATGCGGGTCAAATGATAGCGACCGAAAACACGACTTGGGCCCCCAAATGGTGGTTTAGTAAGGGAAATGGGACTCCTTATTTCAAGGAAATCAAGGTTGGTGATATATTATAGTTTGGCCAGACAATATTGAGCAGTGATCATTTCACTTTCCGGTTGGTTGGGATTTTTTGGGGGGATGAAATACGACCCGCAGTTATATAGGGGATTATAACATATGTTCTTACAAGGATCCCTATTAACAAACCAATGTTCAATGGAATGGCACGAAGGTTTTTGATCACTGCTGAATTGGCAAAGAATGGAAAAATTGTGTTTCTTTGTTTAAGGTGATGTTGTTACTTTTTACCCTTGGTAAATCACCATGTGCGAGAATATGTTTCTACTCTTTCCAAGCATCAAACAAGCAAATCCAAGAAATTTGATGCCCGTTTTTTTTTCGATGGTCCGAAATGGTTCAAGTTTCAGCGGGGAAACCTATCATAGGCACTGGAAGACGAAAGACCGTGACGAACCTCCGCCAAAAGGTCTGTGGTAATTGTGGTGAGCTGTTGGAAGATCGAACCATGGTCCGGGGAAGCGGTGGGAAGGGGGTACTTGGGATGTGTCGTTGGAAGTTGGTATAAATGGTTTAGCAAAGTGGGTTATAACCACAACAAAACTCCAGTTTTGAGTAGGTTAGAAGCCATTTACGAACCATTTACTAACTTCCCTGTGATTTGGAGACGATCCTTTCCTTTGAGGGCCCGGCCTGTTTTCAGGGGCTCTCTTAGTTTTAGGGTTTGATTGGGATGGAAGGGTGAGGTGCTTGGCGGGTTTGAGGTCTACCACTTTCGAGATTGGAAATCCCCCCACAAGGTCGTGTAAGATGGGCCCAAAGTCACCAGTTAGGAAAGTAGGGGCCCATAACTCCACGTATTTCGGGTGTTCTTTCACCACAGTTACCCATTCATAAGGGTATATTTATCGAAGGAAGTTTAGAAGTCTAACTTCCGACAATATGCAGAGTTGAAAAGCAGAGTAGAGGTGTCAAGTCAGCAGAGTTGAAAAGCAGAGTAGAGATGTCAAGTCAGCAGAAAGAAGATCAACACGCGTGTAGAGTCAGTAGAAAGAAGATCCACACGCGTGTAGAGCCACTAGAAACAAGCTACACGTGCGCGAAATGTTAGCGACGCCGAGAATCGCTGTGTTTTTTCAATGATTCCTGGTTCCTGATGTTCGAAAAAGTGGCCTCGCTAAAGCGGCGGGTGCGGAGGTACCTGTTCAGCAGACAGGTGAAAAATGGCACGCCGCTGTGGCGCGAAGCACATTTTCAAGTCAAAATGCACAAAGCACCACAATCTCGGACCGAGTTTGGAAGTTCCGATGTCCAAAAATTGCACGCCGCTGTGGCGCGAAGCACATTTGTCAGTCAAAACGCACAAAACACCACAATCGCGGAGCCATTTTTGAAGTTGCGATCCGGAAAAATGGCACGCCGCTGTGGCGCGAAGCACATTTGGAAGTCAAAACGCTCAAAAACTGACGGTGTCGGAGCACTTTTTGAAGTTCTGATGTCGAAAAATTGCACGCCGCTGTGGCGCGAAGCCCATTTGTAAGTCAAAATGTGTAAAACACCACACTCTCGGGCCACTTTTTGAAGTCCCGATGGCCAAAAATGGCACGCCGCTGTGGCGGGAAGCACATTTGCAAGTCAAAATGTACAAAACACCTGCGTTTTGCAGCATTTTGAGAGGTTTCTAACTGACTAGCCAGCTAACTAACTAACTAACTAACTAACTAACTAACTAACTAACTAACTAACTAACTAACTAACTAAACTAACTAACTAGCTAGCTAGCTAACTAACTAACTAACTAACTACCTCACTAGCTAACAAACTAACTCATTAGCCAGCTAACTAACTAACTCACTAACTAACTAACTAACTAACTAACTAACTAACAAGCTAACCAACCAACTAACCAACTAACTAACTAACTAACTAACTAGCTAGCTAACTCACTAACTAACTAACTAACTAACTAACTAACTAACTAACTAAATAACTAGCTAACTAACTCACTCACTCACTAGCTAACTAACTAACTCACTAACTAACTAACTAACTAACTAACTAACTAACTAACTAGCCAGTTCGTCAGTTAATCAGTTAGACAGTTCGGCAGTTAGTCAGATCCATCAGTGTTTTCGCTTTGTCATCCGTGATTCACAACAACCAATCTCTCCTATACGTTTCCTATTCTTGAAACTTCCGCCACCACCTCGTGCGGCTCTACTGGTAGGGGTTATAACTTATAACCTCCATTTAGAACGATCAGCTCTTGTGAGATGAGGGTTTTTGAAAATAGTGGTACCCCCAAATCATCCATTTTAATAGGGTTTTCCATTATAAATCATCCATTTTGGGGTACCCCTATTTTTGGAAACACCCAGATTGCCTTGGTTTTGTTGTAAGTGTCCCACCTTTTTCCTTTGTTTGGGGTGGCTCCGGATCCGTGGAACGGTCCTTTTTGAGGATGATGAAAATATTCCACCTTGAGTTTTCCCGGAAAAAACTGACGGGATGGGATACCCAAAATGATGCGCCCTTGGAAAGATGACTCCACTTCTAGGGGTAAAAAAAGGTCCAACTACCCATCTAATTTAGGCCACTTATAGGGGTTTCAAGAAACCCCAGTTACTTATTTATAAGCCATTTATAGGGTTTTTTTCAGCCCAGCGAAACCCCTGTATTTTGCGGCCACTTGGTAGGGGAGGAGGTTATCTTTCACTATCCCGCCGTGAAAAATTCAACTGAGATTACCGAAGCCACCTTCATGACCACCGGCAAAGGTGTCAGGGAAACCCATCGGTGGATAGGTGTTGTTGAAAAAAAACGCCGTCGGTCCGGTGGAATAAAAGTGGATGATATCCTCCCTTAAACGTAACTTTGAAGAAGGTTGCGTAATAAGGCCGGCTATTTCCTTGGTTTTTCGTTGATCATTTTGAGGAAACATGTTTTCTAGGTGGTGGCAACTCAAACATTTTTGGAATTTTCACCCCGAACCTTGGGGAAGATGAACCCATTTTGACGATCCTATTTTTCAAATGGGTTGAAACCACCAACTAGATTTTTTTGTTCCATCCGGTTTTTTTGCTGTTTAAGAAACGGTGTTTTGACAAAAAAACGTATGAAATGCAGAATATCTTGCCTCCGAATCTAGCGTTTTTTGGGGGTTTGGAAATACACATGAAATGCTTGAATCTGTTTGAAGCTGGGAGTTAAGGTCAGTAGGAATTCACTGGTGGCCCCCCCTCAAATGCCATTCCCACCGAAGAATGAGAGTGAACAACAAGGCCTTAAAAAGCACAATCCTGGTTCATAGTGGACCCATGGTTTACCAGGGTCATCAGTGTGAAGGTTTTTTAATTCAACATTCATAAGCAGCCGTTTAAACCGACCCAACTCCTCTTTGGGTTGTTTTTTTGCGTTGGATATCTCATGTGATGTCCCAAAGGCCAAAAGGTTATGCGAAACAGACAACCTAGAAGAAGCCACTGTGAAATAGGTGCTTTAAGATTGCTCCCCCAACAAAAATTAACAGGAATCATCTCTCAACTACATTGATGTTCTTAGTTTGTGCACTTGTGTACTAGGATTTTGAAGGCTGGTTTCGATTCCGGTGCCATTTTGGACTACACCCCTGAAGATTAACATAGAGCCCATCTTTGGTAAGGGAAGTTCCCTCCCAACAAAAAATGGGCGAATGATAAACCTATAAGGCAGATACAGAGTGATTCTTAGAACGGATGTATCTAATAATGATGTGGTGATGTGTCATTAAATAAACCCTAGTTGAACCTAGCTAATTTCCACCTAAATTAAACCCTCCTTAAAACCCTACGGTGTTTCGGGACCCGCCGTCCCTAAGGCGAAACAGCTGGCCGGTGGAAATGTCGAGTCCCTTGACCCAGAAAAGGTGATGGAAGTGAGGCAAACTACTTGGAGGATCATCTCACTTAGAAAGTACCATGGGAACCCACAACCTTCATTTCTAGTGGTTATAGCCCATATAGTTCAAGGGATTAACACCTTCATTTTTCATGGTTTTGGGGTTCAAGGGTAGTTAGTAACCCCCCATTTATAAGCCATAAAAGTTCCGCCATTTGGGAGGGACACAGCACAAACCCCAGGAATTGGGGACTTAGGATCACCATGGTTATTAACAACTTACTAAATGGGATGATCCTCCAAGTAGGATGTCCCAGGGTAGGGGCCGACCTTGTAGTATTTCATCATCTTCTAACATTTCCAACGTCATTTATACATCAAGGGAGCTGCGTTTCCCTATAGTTGTAAATGTGGGATTTGTTTGTACCCCAAACAGAAGCCCTTCCCCTTGTATCCCGAGTTGCAAAAAGAAACAGGTGTTGTTTAAGCTTTCGGATTTGTTTGACATCTATGTATCCAACAGATTTTTGGGTAAAAAATTTCCAGCTGGTTGGTGGATGGTAAAATACTGGCAGGTTATCGACTGGTTGGTTGATGGGTTGACGGTAAGAAACCCAGCTGGTTGGTGGATGGGCGAACCATACTGTTGTCAACCCTAGCACCTTTCGCACCAAATTCCTGTAAGTATTTCATCCCTCCCTTGGATCATCATCTTCCGGACGAGTAAAGTAGTTAGCAACTTAGCAACTATGGTGATCGTAAGTGGATTGTTTCCCCTTCCAAATGGCCTTTTTATGGCTTTTAAATGGGGGTGATCCTAACTACTTGCTGAGTGGGTGGTCCTCCAAGTACCTAAATCCCATTAGAAGGGAATAACCCCAGTTAGGGGACTTACGAACCATGGTTATTAACCACTTACGAATTCCTGGGGCCCCAACAATCCTCCATTCGTCCCCTTTCGTTCAGCGTTTCGGAGCGTTTTTTCGCCCAGTTTCACGGCTGGACTCTTTTCAGGGCCAAGCGGACAGGTGGGACAAAATTTTCGGCGGCTTTTTCAAAAAACGGGTTGAGGTGGTGGAAAATCCTGGTGGGTTTGGATTATATGGGGGGTTCCAAAAATGGTGGTACCCAACAACTAACTATTGGTTTTCCTACTAAAAATGACCATTTTGGGGTGTGAAATGGGGGTACCACCATTTAAGGAAACATCCATATGAGCCATTATAAGAATTTTGGCCGAATCGCTCTAGGAATGGGAGAATAGCAATATGTGTCTATCATAGACATCCAAATGAGCAATGAACAAAAAAACACTAGTTGCTTGGATTTTACAGGGAGCTTATATTGCCCCAATTTTATACGGATGTTTTCTAGGGAATTATGAGATTTGTGTTCCACCCAGACAAATCTTACAAGATGGATATAAATGGAGTTAGGAGCAATCGCATCCTGGGGCCTCGGAAAGGCCCTGATCTAAGAGGAAGAGACAACTCCAAACATGCTTGGAGGAGGATCCTGTTTAGTAAGTGGTTAATGACCATGGTCATGACTTGGATACGTGGTTAGTAACCATGCTGAGTATGTAAGTCCCCTAAGGATCAGGTCGTGACGACGGTCGTGGGACCCCTTCCAAATGATCTTTTTATAGCTGTTTTTATGGGGGTGATCCGATCACCACTTACGAATCTTGGGGCCCAATCCTCCCAACGTGGTGAACCGATCAGGAAGTCGCTCTTCATAAAGGCCTCTCGAAGTATCTTGTCAGGGAATGTTTTGCTGCCGGCCAGTCGAGATCTTCACGGTGACAAGGTGTCATAAGTGGTGAGGATGGCCATAAGCTTCTTGAAAATGCAAAGTATCATGTCGGTGAGTGTAGTAAGTGAACCCAGAAAGTTTTATAAACTCAACACTTTGTAATGTTGCTCACAGATTTTGACTTCGGGTATGCTTGGGTCTTTCCTATCGAAAGGTGGCCGGCCGCTTCAAGCGAAGGATGCTTAAACTTGTCTACCATTCATCTGGCGATATGACGGGTCCATGTCAACTCAAGAGTCCGAATGCATAGCTCTCTTATTACAGCTGAATTATTTAGTGATGTCAGTAATTTGTCTTCACTCATTGTTCATTTTGAAGAATGAGGATCTATCTTTCCCTGGTGGTGATGATGTATTATCTGACTCGCCCTGCAGGTAGGGAATGAGTGAATAAAGCTAAACATGCCTCATTCCCGACTAAGGACCAGAAAAGCTAAATTAGCCAGGGAATTGGCTAGGGAACTAAGATTCCTACTAATTACTCCAGATTACCGTTTTACCATGGTTTTACCGACTAAATCTCACCAAGTTGTACTGGAATCCCACCAGAGCATCCCATTTTATTCACGTCCTACTTTGAGTTGGTTGTCGAGAAGTGTTTCGATTTTTTTTGTCGCCGGAAGCTTTCTTTTAAAAGAAAGATTCGCGGTTTGCGCATTTTTGTAGCAAATGAAGACCTTCGAAACTTTTTGGATGCCGAAAAAGGTACAGTTCCTGCCATCCCAGCGAGGTACGCCAGCTTTTATGATGTAATGGAGAAGTGGACTGACTCACCGCCGCCGTGGCAAAGCATCGACCCATGCGTCGCAAAGCCCGTAGGATGCGGATTTCCGGGTCGACGGAACGTCTTGAGTCAGCAAGGTCTGACCAGCAACATCCGAAAGGACCACGTGTCGGGCTGGCCCATCACGCCGTGGCATCACCTCAACTTGGCACTGGTCATTCCAGGTTTGAGCGCGGCGAGCCATTGGGACGCAATGCAGTGCCATGCTACGCTTATTGTCAGTCCGATGCCCTTAAGTGGTTGGAAGTCGTACCGTGCATTGCAAACAGCAACTAATGAACAAAAACAAATAATAATGCTACTGGTTGATGGTTCAGAAATCCCATTCCCAACCACCTGGGATGTATAAAACTCTGGAAAGAATGTTCAACACTACCTGTCAAGCGCAAGATTTCTTCCATGAACAGTACGTAATAATAGCAGTATATACATATCCACCTAGTTCTTCCTTTCGGGGTCCTAAATAGATTATGTCTGGCCGAAAAATGTTCATGTGCCACACATTGACGTACAAAAAAACACACACATAACTTGTCACATCAAAGTATTTACACAAATCCATCCAATTGGTGCTTACATTCATCTTTTTTGTGGGGACTTATGTTTTCCAGCAAAAGGAATTAGATTTGATTTTTGAGTTTTGCTATTACAAAACTTTCCGGGGTTTTGGTTTCAAAGAGTTTTCTTTGTTACCCTCAGGCTTTTGGGGGATTTCATACGTCCCAATTTGACCATCACATTTTTTTATCAAATAGGCGGCAATTAAAAAACACCAACTAGCTACCCTCTTTATATATATCTATATTGTTTTTCATCAGTCTTATTGGAAGCCACTAATTTCACCTTCAGGTCTCCTTGTTGGAACCCTACCAAAAATATGTGAATCTGTATAGGCATACCTCTTAGAAACGACCACATTGAAACCTTCAGATGGAGCACTTTGAAAGGTGCTTTCCTGTAGGCTCCCTGAAACTAACAACAATTGTTTCTCCCTGAAAATAGGAAGAATTCCCCAAAAGCCAACCCTTTTTGCCATGCATTTTTTGCAGAGGCTAAACTCACCTCACTTACAGTGTCATTTTCTAGGTTTCATAGAACCTGGGCAAATTATAACGAACTTTCCTGCTGGTTGGTCACCTTAAATGGTGCTTTAGTAATGGAGTCCACCCCCAAAATCCCCTTTCATTCAGGTTTAGGAATTATACTAATTTGCCCAGTAATAGAACGGTTGGAAGATGATGGATGTTTCCGAAAATAGTGGTACCCCCAAATCATCCATTTTAATAGGATTTTCCATTAAACCATCCATTTTTGGGGTACCCCTATTTTTGGAAACACCCTGATGGAAGAAAACACCACTTTGACGGAGCCAAAGTTGCCAAGGCTTGGCTACTTGGCTGATCGTTTACAATTGCCAGCACAGATTCAGGTCGGTGAGTTGGATGGGGATTTTGAAGGGTACCCTCCTGGGACCCCAAGAAATAGCTGAATAGCTGGCCTTCTTAAGGAAGCTTCTTCCAAGTTGATGTTTAAGGGAGGATATATCATTCAGTTTTTGGGAGGAGGATTATCTTGATTCTATTGGAGCAGAAGTTTGAATGAAACTGGCTTGCTTTGGTTTTTGTGTGCTTCGCAAGCTAGAGCAAGAGGAGAAAAGCAATGCATATGCCCAAAATGGGCCTTTCTCTACAGTGGCCACCCATATGCGACGGAACACGGGTTTGACGTCCAGCCAAAGTCGACAAAGAAGTCGACAAAGTCGACATGTATCTGATCAGCTCCGAGCCCTCCAAGGCAGGCATATGGGCCGAGACAAGTGATAAGCAGCAGTCCTCCCCTGCCTATTGTGGAGTCGGGCTTCCCTTGTACGAGAGCACCGGCACTGGGATGATGAAGTTGATGGATGAATAGAATGCATGCCTTTTGAGCCAACAAAAACAACAAAAACCTCTATCCAAATTTCCTTTTGGGTTTCCATAGTGGGGCTATTTCAACATCCCTTTAAAAAAAAAAAACGGATGATATAGATTTGTCTAGTCCATTATGTATTGGATCTACGCCTCACCCATGAATGCGATTGCTCGGAAACACCACCAGGATGACCCTTACATCTTTTTCGGCTCGGGAACCCTTCTAAACCTTTACCCTCCAGGGAAGTAACATATCCTCCTGATAAGGCATATTTGAAGATGATTTTCCTTTTCCCCAGGTGGGATATGTTAGTTTCCTGGAGGGTATTTGCTACTATTACTGGGTTGGGGGATAGGAATGTTTCATTACAAACCACACGGCGAACGCCGAGGCGGGAGATTCGGTGGAAGATTATTGAGATCTTTCTCTTCAGTGCTAGTTGGATTGGAAGGTTAACAAAAAATCTGTTCAACCAAAACAACTTGTAAGTCGAAGCTTTCAGTACTTGGATGTCGCAGGAAGTCAGTAAAAGGTTAGTAAGTGGCCTATAAACCCAATATATCCCATTTATAGTTTATAGGCAGGTTATAGCCCATTACTAACCATGGATCCTAACTTCCGTCCCGGGACATCCAAGTAGTGACCCTTGTAGTGACACTAACCCAACCTAGCGAGTTTTCAGGATTAAAAACCACCCAAAATAGATATGTATTTCACACCTATCCCTTGCAACAAAAAACAAAGAATGCGGCTGTAAATCCCTAAGGATCTTGCTTGGATGTCCCGTTGGAAGTTAGTAAGTGGTTAGTAAATGGCTTATAACATTTATAACATACTTATAAACGGTGTATACTGGCGTTATATCCCACCCATTAACCTTTTACTAACTTCCTCAGACATCCAAGTGGACCCTCCAATGGGAATTGTTGAATGGACACCTGTATGACTAGCAGACGGGGTGTTTTTTATGTCCTCAAAATGACGCCAGGAATTTGGGTGTTTCCAAAAATAGGGTAGAGTACCCCAAAATGGATGGTTTATAAAACCCCAATTAAAAATGGATGATTTGGAGGGAAAACCCCACTATTTTAGGAAACACCCATTTGAAGGGAGTCCAATGATCCTCATCTCTAAGGTTGTTTCAACACACCGAACTGGAACACACCCCGAAAAAACCTTTACCAACAGGCCATAAGTCGGGATTCCTTTCATAGTTGGCCAACGGGGAAGTGTTTGGGTGTGCTCCAGGGGTGTGTTATACCTTTCTTGGATCATCGGGATTTGCAACAACAAGACTCAAAGCCACCTAACGAAAATGCACAGGAAGCAGGTCGACGGATGTATCAATTGGCGTGTCAGCTGAACTTCAGTGTCCGGGTTCCCGGTTCCGAGTTTTGTGAAAAAAACTGGGAGTTTTTTGGAGAGGTGTTGGATGTTTTTTTGCGTTTTTTGTTAAAACGCCAACGACTTGACTGTTTTGTGAGTGAATTTATGCCTAGTTATCGATTTGATATGTAGTATATCCTCCTTTTAATTTACATATAATTTGTATATATATATATCTCTATATATATGATATGTTTATATATATTTTTTTTTCATACATGAATATCTGTTGCATGATCACAAATTCTATGGACAAGATCTCGAAAAATGACGGTTTATGTTAAACCCATATGCTCATGTTGTGCTTATTAGAAGCTCGAACCCACAGCTGCGCGTTTTTTCGTGAAAAAACTGGCCCCTTGAGGCTGGGACGCAGACGCGCTTCGTCACCGCTGCATGTCTCTACGTGGTTTGTAGGACTTGGACCGTCGGCGGATGGACAGTTCAACGGGGATCGAAAGGCTGGCGATGACGTTTTGGATTTGTTTCAGGTGATTTTTCACGTTGATTCTACCAATGGTAATTAACATCACCATGAAAAGCCACCAATTTGGGGGAATATGTTTTTATGTTTTTTGCCAACCACCAAACAAATAAATCCAAGATGTTTGATTTGGGGCTTGTGAGAATGGAAGATCTTGGAAGCAACCATGTTACGAGTTGGCCGTCAGTCCCCTCCAGTGACTTGGTGTCGGGGATTCCTGGTTAAAATTCCAGGATATGAATCACCTTTTTTGGCGTTTGGGACCAAAAAAGTTTTGGTCAGGTTAAATGCGTGTCAAATTCCATTGCTTGGGTTGATGTGGAAGATTATGCCAGTTTTTTCATAAGACTTTGTACATTTTAGGGTGGCGCAGGATCTTTTCCATCAACGGAAATCAATCCAATTTGAGTTCCGGGTTTTTTGATGACATTTGTTACAGCAAACCTGAGTTCAACAAACCTATCTACAGGTAGTGGCTATGACCTGGTTCCCGAAGCATCCTCGAAATTCAAGATCGGTTGGCTATCGGCTATCAGTTGGACGGCTCTGGGCAAATTCTAGCCACCAAACTGCTGGTCTGCTGGTTGGTCACCCCAAATTGATGGTGTAAGATCGGGTAATCCACCCCAAAACTAGCCAAGGCCCTTGATTCCTGGTAATTTGCTCAGACAAAATGAAGGTTTCACCATTTCCATTTATCTATTCAACAAAAGTCTTTGGCTAAACTGGGTAGCATGGCCCGAGCGCTCCGCTAAAAACGGCGTTTTTGTCGTTGGAAAGTTCGGAATGTCAGGAGAAATCGCTCCCCTCAGATGTTGATTGACTTTTCCGATGTGCTCCAAGCGCCCGTCAAGGCAGATGAGATGAGGGAGATCGAAAGGGGGGAAGATAGATACATGGAATGTCCCGGGACGGAAGTTAGGATCAAAGGTTAGGATCAGTGGGTTATTTCACCTACTTATGAATAGGAAAAATGGTGGTATAACCCACTTACTAACCTTTTACAAACTTCCTGGTACAACGAAGTCCTGTTACTCCTTTGATGAAATGCTTCTTGATAATTCTTCTACCCTGCCAAAGGTTCACAGTGGGAAAAGAAAATCCTCACCGTGGCAACCCACGGTTCCTTCATTTTTTTTGGGGGGGCGGGGAGGGGGGGGGGGTTATAAACCCATATTATTTACGGCTTAAAACCCTCATGTTTCATGATTTTACCGAAAACAAGTTGCTGTTAATTTCCATCAACTTGAAACCCCTAAAACCAGGATTCCAGTTGTCTAAAACGATGGTAGACTATGGTTTCCAGGTGTTTGTTAAAATGAAACATGGGAATGATCGGACAAACAATGGTCACTAATATTTTGCAATATTTTAGCAAAACATTGGAAGGTGTTGCCACCATTTTAAAAACGGTGGTTCCTTTTAGATGATGATTTTCACCCCTACTCAAAAGATGGTGAAACTCGTGGTTCCCAACGTATACAAAATGGTGGCCAAGCACTTCCATGGTTAATCTAATAGATTCATGGATGGTAGGTATGCTGACCTAGATGAATGGTTGATGTTTATGGGATCAATATTAGGTGGGTGTTTCCAAAAATAGGGATACCCCAAAAATTGATGCTTTATAATGGAAAACCCTATTAGAATTGATGATTTGGGGTGAAAACCCACTATTTTCGGAAACATCCATACATACTGTAGGGTTGCCAACAGTTTCTTTACAACAATGTTGAGAAAAGGTGTGTTGATGTCATCGACTTCCGGGGTTGGTACAGATGAAGATCCTTAGGCGGTTTAACCCTTCAAACTCACATGGAGCAGCAACCAAAACCCTGATTATGTGCTGTTTATGGGGGGTTATACTACCCATTTATATATAGGGCTTAAAGGAGCCATTAGAAGGATTCCTATTAACCAGCCGATATAATGGAAAGTAAGAGGATTTTTGAGTGGCTCACATATCACGTAGATATTTGTGTCGTGTAATCGTTGGTTGATTTTTAGGGATCCGACCAAAATTCACCAAGCATTTCGTTAGTACCTAAAATGGAGAAATCCTCACCTATATATAACTAGGTGGTGGTTTCAAATATTTTTTATGTTCACCCCTACCTGCAAAAGATGTCCAATTTGACTCATATTTCAAAGGGGTTGGTTCAACCACCAACCAGATAAGCTGTACCTTGGAACCCAAAATCGGGCCCCTTGTTTTGGTTTGAAGTTCGGCCTTGAGGCCTTCAAGGTTGACCTTCCAACAAAAAGAGGTCTGAAATTTGGGCTCCAGGTATGTGTACGGCTTATGTAAGGGAAGTTTCCCACCTATAAAATAGCTTTCTTTATAAAGGTTCAGGAAACCCTCCCTCCATTTTGCAGCAGTATGTGCTCATCAGCTGGATCTGATGGGCTATGGTTGCACTTTAGACTTCACTTCTTGCTTCGACACAGTGGACCTTAGGAGCATCTCTGAGGCGTTGGGGCCTTGCTTGCCGGCAGGGCTCAGGCAGTGGTTTCAGCTTTTGATCTCGCATTGGATGGCGGTTTCCAAGTGGATTGGCTCCAATGGCTACATCTATGAAGAGCCAGTCGTTGGCACTACGGGGGTTTTGTAGGTATGACCTCACGTGCATTTTCGATTGATCACCTATCTGTCAGTGAACTGGAGCAGCTGCTTGAAGAGGTGCAGAATCGGATTGCTTCTCTTAAGTCTGCAAAGGAACCTGTGCCAGGATCCACATTGATCTGTGGTCAGTCACGCGGCCTCCCCTATCATTCTGGCCTTTGTTTTGTGGCAAGGCTATGCATTGGTTGAAGAGCGGATGGAGTCCTTGGGTGATTCCTTTTTCCAAGGCATCTACATGGATGATCGCACTTTGATCAACTTTTCCAAAGCATTTTTGGCAAGAAAATATGCCAAATTTGTTCACTCTATACCCAAAAAAATGAGATTTTAATGATCACCCAAACTTGGGCAACAAAAACGTCTTGGTGGGTTCTGGGGCCCCTTCACCACGGCCAAAAACTTCCTCGGCCTTCCCGCCAGAGCATTGGCCGTGTCTACATGAAATTGATGCGCCGATTGGCCCGGGAGACCCGGAGATTTCAACCCTGGTGATCTTGCTGTTTATTTAGCGGGTCCCGAAATTTCCTACCCAGTGATCTGGGGATTCTTTCCCTGAAGCCCATGGCGAAAAAAAAGGAATTTGGGCCCATGACTCCACAAAAAAGGGGGGTTATAGATAACCCCCCCATGAAATCCATGTGTTTTCGGCCATTTATAGGGGTTTTGTAATTTTGTATATACAAACTCCATTTAATAACGATCGAAGTCGAACTGCCTATCTTGTGGGGCCACCCCAGAACTTGGCTACTTGGAGGATCGGGACCCATTGAGGACGTATATTTGCCTACTACCCTCCCTGAAACTAGCAGCAAACGCACCTGAAAATACGCCCCTGGAAGTTTGGAGATTCCGAACTTGGAAACTCCATCTTTTTTTAGGTGCGAAATTGTTAGTTTCAGGGAGGGTAATTTTCCATTAAGAAATCAACTATTCATGTAGATAAAACCAACCAGTCACATGGATTTGTATGCGTGAGTTAGTAAGTGGTTTTCATGACCATGGTGAGTCCCTAAGTCTTGGGGTAGTGGGACCCCTTCCAACTAGCCTCAATGGCTTATCAATGGGAGGGTTACTAACTACCAACCGTGTGAGCTTATCTTGGAATCTTACGAATTGTGCCTTGGGATTCATCATCATTTTTCACCATCATCTGGCAGAATCCGTCTTACTTGTTTCCAAGCATCGATTTTAAGCGAATCTCAGCTTTGAGTCAAGCATTAGTTGGGGAATTTGCAACACCCCCCCCCCAAGTTTAATGAATTGATGACCCAAAATGAACATATCAAATATCCATATTTTTTGAAACCGAAGGTGTTGAACCATTTTCCAGGTTTGCCATTTCATCTATTCGTGGAACAATTTGGAGGGGTGGTGTAGCACCTTGGGCTCCCTTCAAGGTTTGAAAGAGCTCAGTGTTTGCCAAGTGAAAAAACCTGAAGACCACTGGGTTGGAACTGGAAGTGTAGTTGCACCTTTTTTGGGGAGGGGGACATTATAGATATTTGTTTTTTGCATAGGCCCCTAAGAATCCGTTTCAATATCATAGGGTGTCAGCTTGCCAATGGTTTTTTTTCAGGCCCTTTTCGAGGGTGTCATTAGGAGGGTTTTGGTGTTTACTTAGAGTTTATTCAAAAACACAAGGCATGTTTTTCGTAATTTCCCCAGAAATGGGATGTTTCTCTTAAAACGGCCTTGGTTTTTCCTTCAAACTGTATGAATTTAGATTTCTGCGTACCGTTTTTCAAAATAACCGTTTGATTAAAGATGATTTTTCAAACGAGAAAATACGAGATGTTTATAACTTTGAATGGTTGAGACTGACCTTTTTCAAGTCAAACCTCGCAGTGAAAGTGGGATTTCGGGGAACCAAGAGACTAGTCAATTCGCATTTTTTGCGAATGGTCGAAGTTTGGCTTTGAGCTAACTCTTTCGAGCCTGGGAGATTGCGACGTGTGTATTACCATGGGACTGGAAGGTTTACCTACATCGGTCCCATAGATTTTAAGCCTACATCAATGTACGTAAATATACCGTTCGTCCCATGGTCCGCATACTTGGATGGATCATTACAGTTCTAAGTACGGGCCCCTAACTTCACTTACCAGTAGAGCCGCACGAGGCGGTGGCGGAAGTTTCAAGAATAGGACACGTATAGAAGAGATTGGTTGTTGTGAATCACGGATGACAAAGCAAAAACACTGATGGATCTGACTACCTGCCGACATGTCTAACTGATTAACTGACTAACTGGCTAGTTAGTTAGTTGGTTAGCTAGCTAGCTAGCTACCTAGTTAGTTAGTTAGTTAGTTAGCTAGCTAGCTAGTTAGTTAGTTAGTTAGTTAGATGGCTAATGAGTTAGTTAGTTAGTTAGTTAATTAGTTATTTAGTTAGTTAGTTAGTTAGATGGCTAATGAGTTAGTTAGTTAGTTAGTTAGTTAATTAGTTATTTAGTTAGTTAGTTAGTTAGATGGCTAATGAGTGAGTTAGTTAGTTAGTTAGTTACTTAGTTAGTTAGTTAGGTAGTTAGTTAGTTACTTGACTAAAATGTTAGTTAGTAAGTTAGTAAATTAGTTAGTTAGCTAGTTAGTGAGTTAGCTGGCTAATGAGTTAGTTAGCTAGTTAGTTAGTTTGTGAGTGAGTTAGTTAGTTAATTAGTTAGTTAGGTAAATGGCTAATGAGTTANACCCGCCGCTTTGGCGAGCCTACTTTTCGAACATCAGGGACCACGATTCATTGAGAAAACACAGCGAATCGCGGCTTCACTAACATTTTTCGCGCACATTGAACTGCTTGCGAGCGACTCTACGCGCATGTTGATCTTCTTGCTAGTGACTTGACTGATGTTGATCTTCTTGCTACTGACATGACTGCTGTGCGACTCTGCTTTTCAACTCTACATATTGTCGGAAGTTAGACTTCTAAACTTCCTTCGATTAAAAATGGTTATAGATGACTCCAGTGACACCCATGTATTTTCGGCCATATATGGATGTGTCCGAAAATAGTGGGTTTTTTCCCCAAATCATCCATGGATTTAATTGGGGTTTTCCAATTTTTTTCACCATCCATTTTGGGGTAAAAAACCCTATTTTTGGAAACACCCGTATAGAGGGGTTTTGTATATTAACTCCATTTTGCAACTTGGTGCCCACCTTCTAGGACGACGAATGTGTGTAGAATTCGAGACTTGGATCCGGGATGGGGCCCTTAATGGGAAGTTTACCCCTGAAAAATAACTAAGATGACAAACTGGAAAATCCACCATGTTCAATAGGAAACACATCTTCATTCATTGTGGATGTTTTTGAGTGTCATGTTAGTTTTTGGTGGGGTACCATCCCAAAAGGAAAGGCTTGTCTTCCAACCGTCATTTTTTCAGTGGCTTTCGCTGTTAATCTTCGGGAGTGGTCACCCCAAATGATGGTTTGGTTGGGGAATCCCCTGAAAATGCAGATGTAGGAATTATAGCGGGGTCTACAAGGAAGCAAAGGAAGCAAAGGCATGGATTGCCAAGGCTTCTGGGCAATCTGAAGGTGAAGGAGGTGAAGGAATCCCACCCTAAGAGTCAAAGCTGGTCCAGTGCCACAAAGAGCTGGCAAGGGGTGCCACAGGAATCGTGTGTGCAGGCCCAGAAAAATGTGATCCTCCCTTGGTTTTTCGAAGGCTTTGTGCCACTTGAAAGACTATCCACTTGCCACTGTTAAAGTCAGGGATCATTTTCCTGCAGAAACGGGTCTTATTGTCAACGGACAAGGCCTGCGCATGGCCCGCCCAAAACCTCCCTCGCCGGCCGTACCATCCAGTCACATGGCCAACTCCGAATCTTGGCCAACCATATCCGAAAATCCTGCGTGAAGCAAAGTCCAGAGTTTGCCTGATTTTGCAAGGCTCTTCAATTAGTGCCAAATCCAATATGTGCTACGCGATTCACGCGCTCGGTGAAGTTCTTGTGTGCATGAAAACTGAGGCAATCAGGACATTGCTGAACTCCGGCATTCTCGAGGCAATCAAGAAAGCTGCTACTGGTGGAGGCATTCAGGACCATTCCGAAAAGCGAAGTTGATTTGCAGGATCTCGAATTTGATAAGAATGAATGCCATGTTTGGCCATGCTTTCTTTCGACCATACAACCCTGTGATGTGATCTGAACTGGCAACATCCGGGTGAACTCACATCATTACCCCCGGTCCCTACGGATTCGTACCCATTTAAAAGTCTCAAAATGAGGACCCCTAGCACCTAAAAAAGGGTTCTTTTTTTTCATAGGTTGAAGTGATAGGACCCCTAGAGTTTTCATACTGTTGATGGTTCAGAACTCCCAAACAATAACCACCTTGGATGCATAAAAACCCCTGTAAATAACGGGGATACACTACCGCTTTGGCCGTATCACCAACCATGCAGGGCCGGTGGGTCGCACCTGAGGTCGGTGGCGATTTGGCACAACAACATCTGGGCAACGCAGCGGTGCGCGCGTTAGCGACCACTTGCGCCGTTTTCGGGAGAAAGCAAGGAGTTTTTAGCAGGGTGGTGGTTTCAAATATTTTTTATGTTCATCCCTATTTGGGGAAGATCTCATGTTGACTAATATTTTTCAGATGGGTTGAAACCACCAACCAGTTAGGGATTTTTGTTTTTGGAGGAATCCTGGAATCCTTACCTGCTTGGATGTCCCGGGACGGGTTTTGTTAGGATCAAAAGGTGAGTAGATAAGTGGGTTCTTTCATCCTAATATATCCCGTTTATAAGTGGGTGAAATAACCCAATTTTTTGTTAGCGGGTTTTTCATCTGGCTGGCCCTCAGTACGCAGTAGGGAATGACGGAATGAGTCTGTATAATATCCGTGTATGTCTTCATTCCCTCATTCTCTACTAAGGGCCACTCAGTCATTTAGCAGGTAGGGGAAGAAGTTTAGAAGAAAAAACGCGATTTTCCACTCAAGAAGGTTTTTCTTTTGAAGTTTTTCTTCACCCTTTTCTTGATAGGAACACAATGAGTTCATCAATTTGATGAGACATATTATGATTCCATCTTCACCACTGGCCCATCCCTGGCAAACATGTTTATCAAAGATGTTTTTTTTCAAGTCACACTACTCTTGTATCAAGTCTTCAAAAAATCAGCCCGAAGCCTTTCAAGTCACACTACTCTTGTATCAAGTCTTCAAAAAATCAGCCCGAAGCCTTTCGGAGGATGTTGCAAAATGGTGGTTGGTTGTCGTTGACTTCCATGTTTGGTGAGGATTTGTTTTCAATAAACGGAGTTTGAATGAAGACTGTTGGAAGTTCATCGCTTCATGAGACAGTATCACCAAGAAATTCGCTAGGTGAACTTACGATTACGTGAACCGCTTTACTAGTGATCTTTGCGAAGGGGAACATCCATCATCAAAGCCTGTTCTATGCTGGAATTTACCATGTTGAAAATGTTCACACAACCTGGAAGACTTGTTGGAAAGGGTGATCCATTTTGGATGTGTAATTAAGCAGTTTTAAAAAAATGTTTCTGACTAAACATAAAGGATTATACTACTTCTGTTATGAGCATCATTTTGGTTCTAGTCTATTATGTGAATCTCTCTTAACCAACCAGCATGAATGGATGGATAACGTACATTTTTGTGAATTTCACCGCTCAAATGGAAACATTTCTTTGGTTTTGTAGCGGGTATCACTTGTTACTTGTTCATGTTTAAAGGAACTACGCTTGGAGGATCATCCCAGTTAGCAAGTGGTTCATAAGCATGGTTAATAAGTCCCTAAGTAAGCGGGTTACAAACTACTTATTAACTGTCAATAGACTATTCTGGCTCTGGCAATAGGCGTAGGGATGATTTATCCCCTAGAAGGCAATATACCTGGAAAATAAGCGGTACAAGTCTCCCAATTGGGTGATTAGTTGCTACCTACCACCTTATACATCACCCAAGTATCTGTTGAAACTGGGATTATATCTGAAATTGATACACCTGAAACCATCACCTACTCCCAATTAGGTGAAATTATATCCCACCCAAGAATCTGTTTCACATCTGTTGAGTCACTGATCCTCCAAGTACAATGGGTGTTTCCAAAAATAGGGGGGTTCCCCCAAAATGGATGGTGAAAATAATGGAAAACCCCAATTAAAAATGGATGATTTGGGGGGATAAAAACCCACTATTTTCGGAAACACCTATCTGAAAGTGTCGTCGTTTCGGGGTTGCCACGAATCTCGCTGGCAGGTGGAAGTACCTTTAGTGGATCCATCTATCTTCATCGAGCGTTTCTTGGCATTTTGAAACCAACTTTTTTCTACCCGAAAAGAATAGCTCCTTTTAGATAAAAAAACAAAAAAAACGAAGATCACAATGGAAAAATTCAACATGAAATGAAGATATGTATTTCTTCTTGAATTTTTGTGATGTCATGTTAGTTTTTCAGGAGGGTAAGTTTTGATCGTGGAGGTTTTTTTCAGAGGGTTTTTGTCAATCCCTAGAAAAAAAATAGTGGTTTGCCAGGTACTACTAACAACTAACGAAACAACAGTACTTTACCCGCTCAACTACATTGCAACCAATTGTTCAACTTTGAATCCCGGAAAAGGCAAAGGTTTTCGAGGCGTTCGGCGTTTGTTTTCTTGAAACATTCCGAGAACCGCTACGATGGAAACGAAAACGAGGTGGAGAAGTTCATGAATATGGACATGGATAGATTTGGCTAAAGTCTTGGAAGAAAAAAGCAAGCAGATAGTATAGAGATGGACAAAAGCATCGGATAGAAATCAAGAACCAAAAAAAGATATGAATATAGCTCACATCTTGATGGTGCCAGTTTGGAGAAAAAATCATGTCTTTGACTTGGGATGATTTTCTAAGACCCCATTAAAAACGTGAGAAAAACAACTGGAGGATTTTTGTTTCTGCTAAATTCCACCCCCTCCATCCCACTCCCCAAGTACAACATCCCCATGTAAAACTGTGCTGTGCTTAGTGTATTGATGAGCAGATGAGCAACGTTTGGTGGGAAAAGTATCCCCCCAATTCTGATGCTTTACTAACCAAGGTTTTGCTCGACGGTTGACCTTGGGTGGAATGCAATCAAAGGCCCGGTCGAAACAAAAATTCCTTGGCCCCCCCTCCGTTACTGTCTACCCCACCAGAAACAAGGGTTAAACACGGCCTTGTCAGGGGTGGCTAATACCCTCCACGGAGCTAACATATCCCCCTGATAAGGCCTTTTCCCAAAATGGGACATGTCAGTTTCCTGGAGGAACGTTGGGAGGGCGCCGCCTGAAAAGGGTGAAGGTGGTGGTTTGATTGTTTTTTAGCCGGTGCTTGTGAAGGGACTGTGAAACTGAGCTAAAAATACCAAAAAAAGTCCTCCATTACCCAGGCTTCGCTGAAGTAAATCTGAGCTGAACAAGTGAACAATGCGTGGTGTTTTTCTTGTTGATTTTTTCGGAATGTTTCAGGTTTAAACTCTAAGAGTTTTTGCCTCACAAAAAACAATGGGTATTTGGAACCATGAAACATCAACTACTTGGAGGATCATCCCATGACTTGTAAGTGAGTAATAACCAGGGTTAATAAGTCCCCTAAGCAAGGGTTATGGGACCCGTTCCAAGTGGCGTTTTTATGGCTTGTAAATTGGGGTGATCCTAACCACTTACGAATCCTGGGATGATCCTCCAAGTACCGAACGTGACCTGAATTTGAAATCTTGTGACTAGTGACATATGTGACGTCGTAGGTGCAGTCCGTTAGACCCGCAGACGAGAAAGGGGGCCCCTTTTGAGTTGGTTTGGTGGGCTTGGAAAAAATATCATTCAATAAACGTGCTCATTTTTGGGGGGGAAATTTGTGGAAGATGAGATAGCATTGTTTCAGAGGCTGGGCGGGGCAGAGGGTCGCTTGTGACCGCAATTTTTGGTCGCTTGTGACCGAAATTTTTGGTCGCTTGTGACCGCAGGAACTGTTGCGGTGTCACTTTTCGTGGCAGGCGCAATATTTGGTCATGTTGGAGTGTCACTTTTCGTGGCAAGCGCATTGTTTGGTGTGATGTTGGAGTGACAATTTCTGTGGCAGGTGCAGCATTCGGCTGGGTAGACTGGAGTAGCAGTGCTGGAGTAGTGCCAGGCGCAATATTTGGTCATGTTAGAGTGTCACTTTTTCGCGGCAAGCGCATTGTTTGGTACTAGTACTACTTCGTAGTACTGGAGTAGTACTGGACCGGAGCAGTACTTTGTAGTACGGAGTAGTACCAGGGTGGTACTGGAGTATTACTGTGTAGTACCGGAGTAGTATTGGAGTAATACTTTCTTAGTACAGAGTAGTACTGGAGTGGTACTTTGTAGTACGGAGTAGTACCGGAGTGGTACTAGAATTACTTTGTAGTACTGGAGTAGTACTGGACCGGAGTAGTACTTTGTAGTACGGAGTAGTACTGGAGTAGTAGCTGTGTAGTGCAAGGAACGTGATCATCCCACCCCACCCACCCCACCCACCCATGAATACAAGTGATGTGTTCGCATAGGGTNGCCGGCTGGGCGTGTGCAGAGCAATTGCTGAGACTCTTTACTCTCATGGAGTCCATCCAAATGAACTGACTGCGCATCAATTTAAGAAGGATGCAGTTCCAATCCGTGAGCAGTTTGACTTTGCCGAGGCAGTTGCTGATGGTAGATTCAATGTATTTGGAAAAGATAAGATTCTTGTCTGAACCCCAGCTGGATAATTTCATGTTTGTGAACTATGAACTATGGAGTTTCCCGCAGAAAAAAACGGCTGCCAAAAAGCTGAATACAATATTCTACATCTTAGGGGCTGCAGCTTCTGGAAAGTCCACTGCAGTGCAGTGCGTCTGATTGAAGAATCCGTCAGCCATTTGACCTCTCAGCGTGGTCAAATCAAGATTCTTGAATAAGAATCTTGACGAATGCAACATAGCCTACTGGCAAGTCCTTATAAAGCCATCCAGCTTTTGAATGGATACTTCAACTAATCACCAGCATATGCTGATTTGGGTGGTGCTTGTCTTTCAGGGAACAACCACCCCAAAAAGAATGTTGGTGATTTGAAATGACCTTTCCTTCTCTAAGATGAACTTGTATCGATTCTCTGTGTTTTGTTTGGGGTTGGATTGTGAGTTCCATTCAGCGGAACAGCCGAAATTCCATATTGGAGGTTCTTGATAGATTTAAATAAGTGAAATATGAGGGGGAGATCAAAGGTAGAAACCGGCCGTTTATTACATTACTTCCCACTCTTTTAACAAGAACACCATAAAAAACCATGGAGCTTCGAAAACAGTGCCAGATGAAAGTGTTTTGAGGTTCCTTCCATTTACAACAACTGCATCTTTTGGGGATTTTTGTTGTCCAGATTTTTGGGGGAGGTGGTCCAATTTTTCATGGGCATTTATTTTAGCTGGCATGAAATCACCACCTGGATGTTTCCGAAAATAGTGGTACCCCAAATGGATGGTTTATAATGGAAAACCCTATTAAAATGGATGATTTGGGGGTACCATTATTTTCGGAAACACCCACCTCGACCTTGTGTTTCTTGCAATTTTGCTGCATTTACCGCATTGGTCTCCCAATCTCATCCCAGATTTCGACATGTCATGGACCGCAGGTTCAGAACACTGCAATGAGATTAATTCAATTCATGCCTCTCGGCTGAAAAAAATTGCGTACCAGTTTGGACCTCCACAAAATGGTTGGTCATGCTCACCTAGCTGGTGCGAACGGAAGTTGGGTCGACTGTTTCGGAGCCGGTGGGGTGTACCCAAAAAATTCCCTTCATACTGTTGATGGAAGAAATCCAGCTAACCAGTTGAGGTTGGTAGTTTATCCCAAAATTTGAACAAGATTTTACAACTCCCAGGTGGTTGGCCGGACGCCGGATTTCTGGTTCGCATCAACCGTAGGGTAGCGATGTGGAGCTAAAATTCCAAGTTTCGATTCCCGGAGGATCGGGCTCCGAGGATTCGGTATGTGGTGATCGGATCACCCCCCCCCCAGTTAGGCGATTTTCCGAAGGGGAACCAGCCGATCCTTAGGGGACGAAAGGCTAACCATGGGTACTAACCACTTAGTAACTACTGGGTGGTGGTTTCAAATATTTTTTATTATCATCCCTATTTGGGGAAGATTTCCAATTTGACTAATATTTTTCAAAGGGGTTGAAACCACCAACTAGACTAGGATGATCCTCCAAGTAAGGACCCTTTGTGGAAGACACAAGCAGCCATTCAATGCAATACGTGAGGGTTATCCAAAGTAGTGATACCCCAAAATGACCATAGAGGATACCCCGCAAAGCAATTACAATCTCTACATAAATATATGGGTTTACCGTTACCAAATGGTCCATGTAGAAAGGTATTCGTCACTTCAATTCACTTTTAAAATGGGATCTTTTTGTGTTTGCTTGGTGCCAATTCTCACCTTGCTTAATAAAGGCACCCCCAAAAAAGACCAACCAACACACCAAACACCACGGGCAACTCACCGCGGTCCCCCCAACGCAAACGCCCACGTTGCCCTCATCTCCGAGGCATCGCGATTGGATTTGCATTGGCCACTCGGCGGGATTCAGGATGATGGCAACTGATGGGTCCCCAAGATGGGCCGAAAAATTTGTCAGTAGTTATAACTTGAGGGGTTGTTTAGAGTTCACTCTTCATTGTTAATAATCCCTTTTTTTTGGCTTTATGGTTCTTGTATCAAATTCTACAATTAGGACATATTGCCAGCACTGCTGGCTAGTTGACCTGTTGTTGGGGCCCTACGTCCGTTACACATACCGGGTGACATTAAGCCCCTTTAAATGGCCCTACAAATAAATGGGTTTCACTAGCGTTTTTGGAAAACCCCGAAACAAGTGGAGACCAGTTTTCTTTAAGCACTTATTTCGGGGCGAAAAAGAAGAGTGAAACCCATTTATTTGTACGGCCATTTGTCAGGGGCCCCAGGGAAACCCCATTTGTAACGATCGTATGGGCCCAAGCTGGTTGTGTCCTGGACACATACACCTTTTTGCCAATAGAATGTGCTTCCAATACAAGGGACGTGGTGACAACTTGCCCTTTAAAAAAACAAACCTTTTCAGCTCATAACTGGGCAAATCTTGGGAATCGTCCCTGGAATATCTGCCCGCAGCACTTCTTTTTAATTTTGGGCGGGTTCATTAAATATAACTCACTTCAAGTTAAACCTTTAGCAGGGGACCCAAGTTTTGCCTAGGTACAATGAGCTAAGCTTCAGGATTCGTCAAGCTGAGTTGCTTGGGGCTTTTGGGGAAACCTTCTCACTGGAAGGGATCGATCCTTTGTCCGGGATTCACAAGAAAGCACCCCAAGGAAAAAATCGGTTCAAAGAAAGTTTCCGAAGTTTCGCAGCTTGAAGTTCGAAAGTCATGATAAGAATGGAAGACAATCCTTTTCTAGCTGGGTGATTTCAAATATTGTTTTATGTTCATCCCTAACTTGGTGAAGAAAGAACCATTTTGACTAATCTGTTTCAACGTTTTTGTTGGGGGCTGGATGAAGTTGGATGAACTGGATTTCTCGCCGGCTGTAGCTTGGGAACCTGGGGGAGAAAATTGGCGGGTAGGGAAACAAGTTGCAAGGAAAAATTGGGCGGGTCTTGTACCAACAAAAAATTGGAGTCAATGATATTGTGGAGCCACAATTGAGCAAAAAAAAACTAGTTTTTATTTTACGTTCCGAGGCCCGAAAGACTTAGGTGGTACCTGGTCAGAGATGATCAAACGAAAAAGTTCTGTCCGGGATTGGAAGACAACACTGTGAATTGTGGATGGGTTGTGGAGTGCGGTCTGGGTGCCGGCTTCACATTCTGCAGCCAGCACAACGACAACACGGGCTCATGTTGGGTGGGGTTGGATGCACCCCGTTGCTTGCATTGGTTGATCTACAAGCATTCGGAGCTGGATGAGTTTATGGTGTGCAAGGCTATCAGGGAGGTTCAGATCCAAGTGGAAGTCACACCGATCAAAAAAAGGGTGACATGCGAGGTGACATGCGAGCAGGTTCAGGTCCAGCAGCAAATTAGCAGCATGCCCACTGGATGGTTGGCGGGGGAGGGTGATATGAAGGGAATGTTGCTGAATCGCAAGATGTTTTTTCCATGGACAAAGTGGGTGGACAAGTACCAGTGATCCAAACCATTTATTCTAGCCCACATTGGTTGGTGACTCTTGTCGCCCACTTCTCATCTCATGATGGATACAGGTTTCAAGCCATCTAAATTGGGAAATAGCACCTTTAAACATGTAAAATGGTGACTCGTGTACATATACATGTATCGTGATTTACCGTGGTGCTTCATAGAAACCAAGTAAAGGTGATGGGGATTTCCCCGCAACAACCGACAGGTCGTAGACCCAACGGCTTGTGTGGCGCAGCCTTGCTGATTGCCTCGCATGGAGACCCAGATTTTTGTTGCGCCCGAAAACACGAGTTTTGGGCACCCCCCAAAAGGGTAGCTTTTTGGAAGGGAAATGGGACCCGTTTATTTCAGGGAAATCTAGGTTGGTGCAATATTTTTCCATTTGGACAAAATGTGATCCCGCGAAAAAGATGATGCAGACGTGCTGATTGTGAGAGTCACTTTTGGTTGGACTCTTTTTCCCATGAAATCACGGAAAAAACAGTTGCAAAGAAGCGACAAGAGACGTCACGTTTTTAAAGACTGGAAGGCAAAAAACATGGCATGGGGCCCGGGTTCAAAATCGAATTTTGTTACCCGAAAAGCAAACAAAACCAAGAAAACATGCAGATCAGACATCAAACGCAATCTACAACTTACATTCAACTTAGATTCCCTAGCCAGCTATGTTAGAATACAGGAGGTTTTTTTTTAAATCCTCTCTCAATTTCTGCCTAGTAGAGGATTATGACAGAATCACTCGGCGGTAAATTTCAACTATCAATCTTCCAGAGGCTTTATAAGGTTAATAAAAGGTTCCAAAGTTAGTTATAACCCCAATATATCCCATTTATAGGTAGGTTACATCCCATTTATAGGTGATCCTATGTTAGTTTCAGGGTTGGTATATATAAGAAAAGCTCAAGAACGTCTCGCCTTTTTGGAACTTCTCCGGAGAAGTTGCTTCGATTCATGCAGGGTTTCGCATGTTTCCTTAGTCGTTTTTTCGAATCGTTTACCTGGACATCGTTTTTTTTTTAAACGGTACCGTAGAGCAATGAAAAAAGCAGCTGGTTGTTGTTTAGGGTATATAGGGGATTATACTGCCCGGTTTTTATGGGGATTATGATAAACCAGTATAGTAGGATTTTATACCACATGGTGTTTTTGTTTTTTTTCAGAGTGATCCAACAAACAAAAATCCCCCGCGACCTTTTTGGGGTGCCAAAACCATTGTAGGGTTTTTTTATCCAAAAAAGAGCGGAGAAGTTGAAGGATGTCCCGATCGCCTGAAAAGTTTCTGGTTGGAGGATGATCCTTTGGCAAACTGGCAAGTGTGAAGTGTTAGTTTCAGTGGGTTGTAGGTTTTGGCTTCAGAGATGGTGAGACTCTCGGAGGATTGGAATTGTTCCAAATGTTTCTCAAGTGTTCCATAAGAGATGTTTCATGTGTTTGCTTCTTTTTGCGGAGCCATTGTGGTTAACGTTGTTTGCTAACAAAAGCTTCAGAAATGTTCTTTGACATGTATAAATCACAGGTACTGTTGATAGAAGAAATCCTGCACCACTTGATAGGTAGTTCATGCCATTATTTACACGGTTTTATATATATCAACTGGTCAGCCGGATTTCTGAACCATCAACCGTATGTTGCGATGATCTGTCTACATGTTTTCCATCTTTGTTCCTCTCGTTTTTTCATAGTTGGATCTTCCCATGTTTCTTCTTCAAACAGCCAGGTTCTACCATGGTTTCCGTTGTTCACCCAAGGACGTTGGGAAATCAATCGATGGGGAGTGGCCGGCATAGGAAGGATCAATGAATTGGGATGGTTGGTTTCGATCCGGTATGCCCCCCGGAAAACTAACCCCAGTTCCGTATAATATAGGATGGCCAATATATCAGGTAAGCCAATATATCAGGTAACGATCGACCCCGGGTTCCATACATATTATGTATGTATATATATATATATATATATCCCCTGAAAACCAATGGTTAGAAGATGAAGTTTCCTTTTGAAATAAGGCACCTTTTGAAAACTATACGAACAAGAACGCGGCCATGTAGATGGTGCACACATATTCATGTAAGTTTGCATTTTCATGAATATCTACCTGTGCATGTGCATGTATACCTTCATCGACACATCCGGGTACATCACGCCTGTAGAAACACAAACTGGATGGATAGGGAGTAGCCTTGTAAGCAAGAAACTTTATCTCTCCCCGGATTGCTGCGCATTTTTCCTTGAATAGATAGGCACCCGACGTCCCTGCGTGAGAGAGAGAGAGAGATAGATGTGTTTTTGCATATATTTGTCCAAAGAATCCACCAACAACAGTTTCTGTGTATTTTTTGTTCTTGATTGAGGTCCAATCAGTTGAAGGGTGGGTTTTATCGTTCAGGGTGTTGTTTCGAGGATAACAAAGGCCATTTGTCAGCAAGTTCATCAGGAGATCGCTGATGTTGTGCGAATCTCTGAGGTAAGAGATGGTGCTTGGAAGGGGAAACGGTGCGATTTGGAGCTGGAGCTGAAAATCCCTTCATGAAAGGTAGGTAAGCAGCCATCCCCCAGGTTTCTGCGGGAGGGCGTCCGGCAAGTTATATAATAAGTGAAGAAGTTAGGTTTTGTTGACCAAAAAACTCCCTTGTTTTGTGGTGTTTCACCCACTGGAAATTGGTGAAGTCCCTGGGAGTCAGCACCTTTCATAACCCCAATTCACGGTGGAAGGTGATTTGGTTAGACTTTCAGAAGCATAACGTTTCATGGGGGGTTGATCTGCACACCACTGTTTCTTCACCCCAAAGCAAAAAGGTGGGAATGTTCAACCATTTTGGCGCTTGCGCATCTTGTTTCCAAATGAATGGTGATATTTCACCCACCGCCTACAAGATGGGCCCCTACCGGTTGTAAATAGGGTTACAGTATAACCCCTATAAAAAAAGGGGTAATGACCCATAAAGGCCCCGTTTCACCCAATTTATCACTGAAAAGAGGTACATATTTTTGAGTCATCTCACCTACTCTGTTTACCATTATTTCTGCGCCCACCTTTTGTTTTCCTTTAAAAAAAACGCCCGGAAATCCAATTCGGCACAACTTAAACCCCCACAGCGAATGGCGACGGAGGGGAGGACCTTGACTTGAGAAATTTGTGACAACTCGGTTTCGCGATTTCTGCATAGGGCCGGGCTTTAACGATTTTGAAGGGAAGGAAATTCCCATGTTTTTCAGGAGTTTTTTGTTGTATGATTCGCGGTTGGGATAAACCCACAGATTGGTAGATGGCACAAGTCCAAAATTTTAGACCCCCAGTGCAAGGAAGGTTGTTGACACATGGAGGAAAAATGACATGTTCAAAGCATCCCGGAAATTTGAACATGAACATTTTAAATTCATGGTTCGTAAATTTGACTTTCCCATTCCGAGCATGAAGATTTTTTGTTGATGTCCATCTAAGATTTTGTTTGGGGGCTGCAAATTTACTCAAGTGCCAGCTCCAATTTTCAGGCAATGGAATGAAGGGGCAGCGAGACATTCCGAAACATCCCAATGTATTGCCATATTTTGAAACCGAAGATACGAGAGTCTGATAAGTCCAACTCTTCATCAAGTTCCAAGTAACTCCAATCCTGTTTTTTTTGTTGGAGGGTGTTATTTTTTGCTCAACCTTTCAAAACCCTTTCGGTTTTTTTTTCCACGCCCAGAGCACGCTCTTGACACGTCTTCGAGAATTGAAAGATACACCAATGGCACGACTCGGCCGGGACTCTCATGAGGATTCGACGCAAAAGAACACCCTTGAGCCACTGGTTTTTGGGCCCCCGAAAGCTAAGGGTTTGACCCTGAAAAATGATTGGAGGGAAAACATCCCTACCTCCGTTGTTGGTAATGGGCCAAAAAAAAACCTGTTTGATACGTGGATTTATAGCCTGTTACAACTGGGGTGATGAACGTAGGATTTACTGGGGTGATTCATATCTCATTTACAGCTAGTGAAGTGCCCCTTACTGAAGCGATTAAGAAACCTGAAACTTTGTGGTTTCTATATGGATGTCTCCAAAAATAGTGGTACCCCCAAATCACCCACTTCTCATAGGGTTTTCCCTTATAAACCATCCATTTTGGGGTACCCTACCCTATTTTTGGAAACACCCAATATCACTTGGCAAAGCTATAAATGCGCCTTCGTTTTTTGCACTCCTGACAGCGACAAGCATAGAAGGGCCACCTCCCAGGGGCACTTAGCAAAGGACCAGCCAAAGCTCCAGCTACTTCCAATGCATCAAACGGTTTCCTTTGAGGGTGCTGCTTGAAACGCGCACAAACCACTTGGTGTGTTGTGTCATGTGTTGCCCAACTATCAAATGGAAAGGTTTCAGAAACCTTTGGGATACAGCCCTGCTGGTAGATACCTGATTGGTTGACAAGCCATTTTTAACAAGGACATGATGGATTGCCTGGACCTTTGGCCACGTCAGGATTCCTTAGTTTTTTCGCGGTTTTTTCCGTCCCCTTTTTTTGGTCCTTTTGTTTGTGGGGAAGTAGGGGTTTATCATCATCCAAAAGGAACGACCATTTAAAGATATTTGAAATTGGTGGTTGACTTGTAGGGGTTGTTGTAGGGGATGAAAGCTAGAGGTTTAACTTCTATAGGTGACAGTGAGTTACCTTTAAAAAAGACCTACCAAATTTCAAGGGGCTGTTTGGGTATGAGGGACGATTCCAAAGATTTGCCTAAGATCGTGTTGATGGAAAACAAGTTGAGGAAATTTGGGTTGGAGGGCAAGGGACTCTCTAAAAGACAAAAGTCAAGGAGGTGGTGGGGACCTACACCCCGGAAGATTAGCATGGAACATGAGAATACACCCCTGGACAAGGGAAAATCATCTTCAAACTGTCATTTTCAGGTTCTATGTTAATCTTCCGGGGTGTAAGTTTTGCCTAGCTATGGCTGCTTGATGGGTAGAACTTACCAATGCAACCAACCGAGGTCGCGAGGAGTTCGAGAAGGCGGCTGGGCTTGTCGTTTTTGGCGTTGCAAAGAGGTTGGGATGAGGTGTTGAATGCCCCAGTTTTCAAGGTGACCAGTTTTACGGATTCTATCATGGTAAATCAGCATCCAAAAATACAAGGGAGACTATGTTTGGCATCGTGGCCAAGCAAATTCCCAATTTTCTTTGGTTTGCCTTAAAGCATCGTGATGGATTGGATACCAATCTTTTGATTATGGGAAAATTAGTTGGGGAAAGAAGCCTTGAAGAGCAAAACTTCAAGTTGGATTTGTGTTTTGGGGGTGAATTTGTTTGAGGGATTCTTCTAGCACGCGGATTCATTACCAGTGCATCTTCATTTAGGGAAGTATTGGTTTTACCCTTTCTCCAGCCTTTTCCAAGCAGCAAATCGAAGTCAATTTTCACAAAAAAAGACTGAAAGATTGCAACTTTTAGTTCTTCATCCATCTCTCACAATGCCAGGTTTCAGTGATTTTTCTCGACGGTTTGGGATGACGACTGGAAAAAAACAATGAAATTAAGCACATCAGATACTGTAAAGGTTTGGTAGTTTCGTAAGGTTTCATCGCCTTGTGATTTTTAAGGGTTGCATCAATGGTCAGGCTGAAAATATCAGGATAAATTCCACTATGTACCAGAAATCATGTAGGTCTTTGTTCTTGGGGAAAACTTGCGTTTTGCGTTCAGCTGGATGTTTTTTACCCCGCATGGAAATCAAGAGGACACAACAGCAAATCATGCACCTTTTTGTGATGAAAAATCCTGATCCTCAAATTTCAGGTCCTTAGAAAACATGAGATTTAGATGACTCTCAAATCAACCGTGTGTGCCACGTTCATCAAGATGTTTTGTTCCAAAATGGAGGATGGAAAATTCAAAATCCACAGTTTGTTCCCATGGAAAAAAGCCAAACCATGTTTGAGATACTGTTGATGGAAGAAATCCGGCTAATCAGTTGAGGTTGGTAGTTTATCCCATTCTTTTCAGGGTTTATACATCCCAGGTGGTGCAGGATTTATTCCATCAACAGTATGTTTGCTTCTAAAAGATTGGATGGCCTCGCCCCCAAACCTGAGAAACAAACCCATATTCTTCAAGGATTCCATCCCAGGACTTGTAAGTGGTGATCGGATCACCCCCATTTTATAAGCCATTTATATAGGCCATTTGGAAGGGACACACCACAACCCTATGGGACTTGCAATCAATCACCATGGTTATTAACCACTTACGTCAGTCATGGGGCCCGATCCTCCCATGTTTTTGAGCCTTTTTTGTTGAAAACCAAGACTCCGAGGCAAAACCGGAGCTCTTACTCGGCGAGGTTCGGAAATGTGTGTGTGGAATGAAATTGCGCCATGATCTGAATGAAATTTGTGTATCTAAATTCATGGGGAAGTTTGACATTCACCATTTGGAGCGCCAAACAAAAAAAACCTTTGGGGATGAGTGGTTTTTTTTTCAAAAAAAACGTCAAAAACGACCCTCGATGATGACACCTCAAGGCACATTAACTTTTTTCATTGGCCTGGTGGTTAAAACCTCGGCGCCGGTGCCTGTCAAGTCAATGGGAGATGGGGTGGTCAGGAGCAACAGGCCTTGCCACCGTGTTTGAAGATCTCTCGGATGATCCAACACCAGGCGGCGTTTGGGTTGGAGCCATCCGGGGGTGATGGGCTGGGATGATTACCTGCGGGCTAACCTCACTAAACTTTGGGGGGGAGAATTATAGATACATATTTAGTAGAAAATACGGGGTTTTACCCACCAGAAAATTTTTACATGTCCCCAAAAAAGCGATATTTTCAAAAGGAAATTCATCTTCCAACCATCCATTTTCAGGGGATATGTTAGTTTCAGGGAGGGTAAACTTTGTTTTCATCGTCCGAAATGGCTGCGTTATTGAAGTTTGGGAGTTTTCGGTGGTAGTTGATTTTCACTTAATAGATGGTAGGAAGGTGTCATACTCTTGCTTTGTTTCGGGTTTTTTTGCAAGCGAAATAGGACATCAGCACATGTGAGCAATCTTCCCCCATCCCCTGGTGTTTTGAGGGTGCTTGGTCGATGGGAATATGATGATCAATACATCTTCGAATTTCAACAGTTCGCCCCTGAAAAAAGGATAGTTGGAACAAGGTTTCAGATTTGTCCCCTATACTCTATACATTTTTGGAAACAAAGCCACAGATGGTACCTATGGATCTAAATATTAGAAACTCCAGGGTTTGGCGGCTTGATTCAGGGCCAAATCTACAACCCTGTTGGAAGATGAAATCTTTCCTTTTATGATTCGGTCACTGTTACTTGCAGTTTTTTTCGGGAGTGTGGCTTCAAAAGTCCTTTCTTGCCAATCCAACAGGTACTCACCACTTGGATTTTGTTTTTTTAGGTGATTTTGTATCTTTTCACCGTAATAAACCACCATGAAAACCCACCATTTGGGAGAAGGAAGACTTTGGGAACTTTTTCCAAGATCCAAGTTTTCCAACCTCAAGGCTGTGTTGAAACACTCATTTTCCCGCCTTCACCAGAGATGGGACCGTCGGTGCAACACACCTCCGTTTTGAGGGAAATTTCCTAGAGAAAACTGGTTGGTTTTGGGGGGAGATTCAAGTAAGTCAAGAGCAGTGCAAAAAAGCAATGTTCATGGTTTAATCCCAACGTGCTCACAGGCATTCACATCAACTTGGGATATCTTGACCAAAAATATTTTGTGGGTGTGTACCATTCGCAGCTTCTTTTTTTGTGTGGTCATTTTCCGTCTAAAAACCCTCGCCCATTGTACTGACCGGACCTCTTTTTTGTTTGGGAAACGCTGCAAAACCAAAAAAACACACTGCCTTTTCAAAAAATGCTACTGTTGTTTTCAGAAATCTTGCACCAGTTGATAGGTAGTTCATCCCATTATTGACAGGGTTGTATACATCCCAGGTGGTTGTTTGGGATTTCGTTCATTAACAGTATCACTCCCATCAAGCCAAAGAAATAGCGATTGCTGGAAAACGGACCCGCATTGACAGAGTCGATGGTATTTTCCGTATTGAAAATGGTGATTATTCCAGCCAATCGCTATGTGAGCCACAAAAAAACAACCTTATTACTTTCCATTGAATCCTGATTGGTTAACTGAAATAATCCCCAAAAAAAAACTGGGTAGAAAATCATCATCCCCGAAAAATAACCTTCGCCCAACCAGGGTCCATTTTTTTCAATTGCAAAAATGTGAGTTTACCAGACCCATAAAATTCCCATGGGACTGGTATATTCACCTACATGAATGGTTGATTTGTATGGTAAATCTTAGTTAAATATACCATTTTCCATGGATCCTATGGGAGAGGATTCATTCACCTTTTCAACCTTTGGGTTCCCGATGGCAAGGCGGCGATCGAAGGCCCAGAGGTCAGTGGGTATCGTGGGTGGGTGGGTGATTTGTTACGGACTTCATGGAGGAAATTCCCAAGGGGTCGAGCCGGCTATCTTATCACCATCTGACTTAGTAGGTTTTCCCTAAGTTGAAGGACCACTAGGTGATAATTTCCAAAAATAGAGGTACCCCAAAATGGATGGTTTATAATGGAAAACCCTATTAAAATGGATGATTTGGGGGGAAAACCCACTATTTTCGGAAACACCCAACTTGACCTTTTGAGTTGATACTCGTAGGGTTTTTCCGAGATGTAACCTACGATCAAAGGTTGTTTCATCAGCGGCTAAGGGACCTAAGCTTTGCCAAGTTTTGAGATTCGGTTATGATTGAAAAAGCCCATCGGATTGGGGTGTTTTCCACCGGCCCCTTAGATTTCCCCATGATAGACTGACGACCAAACCTCGGTAGGTTCCGAACCCGTGGGTTTTGCGGATTTTGCTAAGGGGAGTTGAGGTGACCCAAATTTTTGACGAAAAAAGACCGGCTAAAAAGGAGAGAATCATGGGATCAATAAATGGAAGCCATTTTTTTGGGAAGGTTATCAAACTTGATGCGAATGAATGGCAATTTTGGAGGGATTTCCACTTGAGAGTCACTCTCCCAATTCGTAGGAGAATTCCCCAATGCTACATGGCTAGCATCACCCCAGATACTTACTTTTGGCAAGGGCTGGAATCCAAAAGTAGAGGTGGATTGAAGGTGATGTTCCTTCCCGGTTTATGGTGATTTTTAGGTTCTTTCTCACATTTCGCTCTTTGTTTTTCGTACCACTTTCCCTTCTTGGAACATATCCCATCCAAAGGAACTTTTCATTCGATTGATGTTTTGTGGGATGATCATCCAACTCATCACGAAGAAGTTTCAGGTAAGATGAAGTACAAACAGATGTGTTTCTGGTGTACGCATACGGCGTATGTAAGGGAAACCCCCCAAAATAGCTTTACATCCTCCAGTACACTAGAATTAAACATCAACCATTTTGATGGTATTTACCCTATGTTGTTGTAGTAGCATCCTATCCTTACCATAGCAAAAAACACATCAACTGTGGTATTCCCGTCATTACCTTAGTTTACCAGAGGATACCCTCCCTAAAACAAACAGCAGTTCGCCCCTGAAAATAGACCTAAAACGACCCAAAAAGGAAAGGATCGTCACGGATCCTCTTCCCATCAATCCCACTTTCAAGTGCAACCTGTTAAGTCTACCAGCAGATCATAGGTTCGCAACCCATCATGTCCCCTGGGAAACCCCGTTCCATCCTGTCAGGCGGCGGAAAAAGCGGATCAGATTCCGGCGCTGCAGGTGGGTCGTTAGTAGCTGGGGTGTGTCTTTACAAAAGTGGTGTTTATTCCCAAACCCCCTACAAAAGGTGAAGCATTTGCTGCGGATACTGTTATATACATGTTTTCATAATATGTATATATATATATATTTTTTTGTATATTTGTATATTATATATGTATTGTATATATATATATCTTATAGATACATGTGTCTCTAGATACATTCAAGCCTATTTTTTGTATGTTTACATCACAACAGGGTTGGGACCTGGAGCAGCTTCCCCGAAACTAGCAACTGAGCTCCAAATTCCCGAGAATCAACAAGGTGGGCCCGGAGACTAGTTATAAGTAGGGGTGAAAAAACTCCACTTATAGGGAGTTATAACCCCAGATACCAATTTGTTCTAAGGGCCCCATCATTTCACCCCAATTTATATCTGGTTTTTGGGCCAAAAGGCCCTCCTTGAATGTTTTGGAAGATGTTTTTGTTTGCTCTTGGGGGCCCCCGACCCTGGTTGCAGCAATCATCTTAGTTTTTACTTGGAGGATCATCCCAGTTTTAGAAGCCATTTTAGGCCATTTGGAAGGGGAACAACCCCAGTTAGGGAACTTACATAACCATGGTTATGAACGACTTCCTACATGGGATGATCCTCCAAGTAGGGAGGCTTTGTACATTGAGAAAAAGCCCCAAAAGATTGGTAACCAAGCTACTCCAAGCATAGCGGGGGGGTTCTTCTGGGAAAGCACCCCAGTCTAATTGTACCTTTTTTTCCATGCAAAACTACGAAGGGATCTGAAGCACCTCCGTTCTTTAGGTTAAAACGCCCTTTTGCAGGGGCGTTTTTGGTCATGGGGGTGGATTGGTTGTCACCAAAAAAAAACTGAGATTTCACAGTTTTCCAGTTGTCCTTGAATTCTGAACATTTTTTCATCCCAGTTTTCGCCGCCCAAAAAACTTGGATTCACCCAGTAAAAAAGCCCAAACCCACCAGGATGGAGCCAGTGGATCCGCCAGTGGATCCGATCCAAAGCTGCCAGGGATTGAGGATCCGGACATCCATGTGGCGAATAGAGTGACTAGGTGGTGGTTTTGGATATTTTTTATGTTCATCCCGAAATTTGGGGAAGATGAACCCATTTTGACGATCACTTTTTTCAAATGGGTTGAAACCACCACCTAGTATTGATTTTTTGTGTTCAAAAAGGTTGTTTGTTGTCTAAAATCAACCTTTTGTTTCAAACTGGGCATTTGGCGGTTAATTTTCTGTAGAAGTACCCTTCGAGTTTCAAATTTTGATCTCGATGTGTTACAACAAAGTGAAGCATCTATAGCTTGTTAAAATTGTCAAAGCTTACACTCATTCAACAAAGGCACCTGTACGGATCAAGAGGCAACAACACTGGGGTTGAAGGACATCAACCATTTGGCTTTTTAAAACTCTTCCATATAACCAAATGGTGTCAGTGGAACTCGGGACTTTCGGTTCATAAAGCTTAACATTCATCATTTAAAAGATATCAACTACCGGGTGATTCAAAGTGACCTTTTTATCCCCTGGTTGGAGGTCACTGAACCTTTGAAAGGGTCAGATAAGCATCCCAAAAAGGTCACAAACTCGCAGAATTGCCAGGTTTTCGGTGGTGGTTTCATGTTTCTTAAGATGTTCACCCGAAAACTTGGGGAAGATGATTCCCAACTTTACAATGGGAGCATATGTGTTTGCATCATGAACGGGTAACACAGAAACCCACCAAAAAAGTCAACCCATCCATCTCTAGGATTTCGTGATTTTGTTATGAGATGGTTTTCTGTTAAAGATTTTTGGCAAGTTTTTCAAGCTTTGCCAAATGAAACTGTCTCTTTTTGTTGAGTGGGTTTTAAGCACATCCGGCTTAGGGGAGTTAAGATGAGTTTTTGTGATGTTTATCAGGACGACATGTATCGCAAAGCGTGTAGTCCGTCCACCGCATCTTATTGATATCTAAGCCTTCCCCCCTCAAAAAAAGTAACAACTGGAAATTACCAAGCCTTGGACATCTTTGAACTAAAGTATATGTCTGGGGTATCGAATTGTTAAATCTCATGTGGGTCAAGGAGACATCAATTTTGGCTGTCAAAAGGTCTTAAAACTTGCCCTTTTAAATAGTTCTAAGAATAATTTGCTTCACAATGCTTCACCTTTCTTTTGAGATTCAAAAGTCCCATGTTTGAACATCATCAATGAAGATCTTAACAGATCAAGAGTCTGATGACGATCGCATGAGAGAGTAGATCTGTGGAGATGTGGGTCCAGGTACTCTTGTTCAAGACAGGGTGGTAAAGACATTGGAAATGATGACTGGTTGATTGATTTTGATCCTTGTTGTGGGGAAGCAGACCTTGAAACCATTACTACTGTCGCAGCAGCCAATGACACTCCAAGTCTCCTTCGCGGTTTGGAGGCACAACCTCCAGGTGGAGTCTGATCCTTTCGAAATCATTATCCTGCCTTTTTGTCCTGCTCCCCTGATAACTGGATACACCTTGAGAATGCCATAGCATCACCAAGGGCCCTTACCCATCGGAACAAGTCCAACAAGGCTTGCACGCCGTGGACCGTGCAACTTGGTGAATAAAATTCCAAATTCGAGGCACTGGAATCATCGCTGTGAAAACGCCCACAAAAAACTTGTGAAATTGCAGAGAAAAGGTCAGGTGGCAGGTAGTTGGGGACATCAGAATCAGATTTTTTAGTCATGAAACACATAGGAAATACGATATTCGAGTGTTTTACCCCCTATAAATACGATGACAATGTTTACCATTCACCCAACAATGTAAACACCCATAGCAGTTCCCATTCAATGACAATGCTGAACTAACCTATGATCACAAAACCCCACAGCCATCTACACGCCGTGTACATAGAATGGCCAGTTTCAAGTATTTTTTGATCATTTTTGAGGGTATCAAATATTCTAGAAGGGCTTCTTAAAATCCATCTCAGTCACCTGGGCGCTTCCATCAATGAATTTTTTCTTGGTTCAGGATGATGCCATGCCTCCTCCACCTGTACCTCTCAAGAGGCACTTTTGCACAAAAATCCGTGGAAGGGATGATGAAGGACTCGAAACCATGTAACCCAATGATGTTTATAGTTACTTGGATTTGTTTTTTTGGGGTGATGTTTTTACTTTTCTACCATGGGATTCAGCACCATTTTTCACCACCATTTGGGTCCAAATTTGTGTTGGAAACGTGTTCTTTTCCGCATCGAAGAACAATACGCAAACAAATCCAAGGTTTTTGAGTGCGCAATCCAGTTGGATCTTTTTTTGGTTCTGATTTTTTCTAGGTGGTGGTTTCAAAGATTTTTTATTTTCGCCCCTATTTGGGGAAGATTCCCATTTTGACTAATATTTTTCAAAGGGGTTGAAACCACCAACCAGTTTTGTTGTTGGAGCCGTATCTTGCATTGGAGTGGAACCCGTCATGCAGTCATTATTTTGCTAGGGAATGTTGGAGTTCCAGGCTTGGAAGTCATGATGCTGGGAAGGTTACCTTTTATTTGAAAGATGTTCTTGGCAGGATTCTTCAACACACATCGTCCTAAGGTCGGTATTTGAAGGATGGTTTTGATGAGTGTCTTGCGATGTGTTTTGTCTTTATCAGTTAGCGAATGGTTCCCAGACCAAAAAAATAATGGATGTTTTAAACCATTTTGGGAGCACAGAAACTCAGTCTGTATTTTTCCGAATAAAATTTGGGAAGCCCCCTTCACACATGGGGCAACATCGCCGAAAAAAAATGAGGATGCTCAAAATCATGGCCGGTTTCCATCAAAAAAAATCACTATTTTAGGTTTTTTGGCTCTTACATTTCAAGGCTGTAAGAGGTTTTGGAATATGTTCATGTTGCCAGTTACAGAAGATCTGGTCAAATTATAGCGACGTCACACGACCTCACCTCAAAAGGCAGCTGAGGGAAATCTAGGTTGGTGAAATAGTGTCATTTGGCCAGATAAGATTGGGTATTCTATTCTGAAAATTTCAACCATGAGCCAGCATGAATGGCAGGAGACGTGAAGAGGACAGTGGAAGTGTATGGTGCATGTCGCAGGGGGCAGAAATTGGGAGGGAGAGAGAGCTATGTGGGTAGCCTCCCCAGGTTTGCTGCATAAGTGTTCGCTGATATACTCTTCTATGAGAAGTGACCTGTTCATTTAAAAAAAGGTCCAGGGTGAAAAAAAACCAGTTTGGGCGGTAGAAACGCTCATATTTCATTCAGCATATCTTTATGATATCAAAGAAAGTGACACCAGATGTTGTTCATCAACACTAGTAGCATCAAATGTATTATTCTTTGCATGTTTGTTAACGCACTGTGCAAAAACCTTGAGAGGTGTACCCTCCAGGGAACTAACATATCCCCCAAAAATGGCATTTTGAAGATGATTTTCCTTTTCCCCAGGTGGGATATGTTAATTCCCTGGAGGGTATGTCATTTGTTTGTGGTATGTACCTAGAACCTAAATTAAATGATTTTAGTTTTCTTTTCACCAAGTTTTTCGCGATTTCCAATGAGCGGGGTTTTGGTGGCGATTTGCTTTTTACCACTTTTTGTGTAAGGGATTAAGAAATCACCCTTTGTAGGAATCCCTTTGAACCAACCAGTCTCATGGAAAATGATGTTTTGGAATGGTTTTTTTTGGGTGGCTCAAATCATTTTTATGTTATATACCCCCCTGAAAACCAACATCCCCCCTGAAATTTGTTGGTTGGAAGATGACATTTCCTTTTTAAGCTGGTCCATTTTCAGGTAACACCGTTAATTTTGCGGGTGGGGGTTGCCCCTCAATTTTTTTTTGGAGCAGATTCGTCCAATGTGAGCTCCAAAAACCACCGGGGAACCCAACCAAAAAACAGCTTCACCCCGAAAGCTCCACCACTCTAGAGATGGAAAACTTGGCGAATCAAAAAAGAAAAATCCAACGATAGAAATCCATAAAAAGATTCTCGGTTCATAGGTGTTTTTTTTGAAAAAAATGATATACAAATAAACACCATAAAAAATGGTGTTTTTTGTTCCAGACCTTTTTTGTTCCATGTGTTTTTTGTTAATCACCCCAACTATTGGGACCATTTTTAACCAAAAAAAAAGGCTCTGAATTTTGCGGAACTTTCGGAAGTGACCGTTTCGGGCTGGAAGGTGTTACTAAGGGTGCCCCAACATCGGCGAAAAATTCCGCGACCCCAGGAAGAGTTGAAGAGAGCAGAAAGGTCGTTTTTGTTTGTTTTGGGGTGGGCCGTTTTTTGGGTGTTTTTGATTGATTGAAACCATTTTGGGTGTTTCCAAAAATAGTGGTTTTCCCCCCAAATCATCCATTTTTAATTGGGGTTTTCCATTATTTTCACCATCCATTTTGGGGGAAACACCCCCTATTTTTGGAAAGACCCTAATACCAATCACGACAGAATTTGATGTTTGGGGCTCATTAAGACAACTATTGGGAAAACCCTGGGGTTGTTTTTTGTGTATATCAGGGATTATACTCTGCCTAGGTTTATGGGGATTATAGTTGGTTTTGATGTTGGAGATTGATTGATTGACTTTGAAATGAGTTGGGAAAAATGTGGCAGTCCTTGGCCACCATGTTTTATTTTCTGGTTTACCAACCAGCATTTCTTTAAGTAGGCATTTATCATCATCCATAATGAACCCATCTATTTTTTAATCGTGGCAACGACTTCCAAGGAAAAGGTAAAGCAAATAGAAGATGGTCTCTCCAGTCTATCCTAGCTTCTTATTTTTCAAAATTCCCCCAAGAAAGATACAGTAGTAATACACTCTGGTAAACGAACATAGCAATGGAAAATGGACCCGGATTGAGTCGATGTATTTCCGATTGAAAATGGAGATATTCCAGCCATCGCTATGTTAGTTTGCCAGAGGGTATCGTGATGACTCTGAAGATTTTTCTTTGAAGCTCCTGGACCTTTTGTAGAATGAGCATGTCCACCAAGTTGTGAATCTTTGTTGTTTTTTTTCGGGGATGAAATACGACTACCCATAAGAGATTATAAGGTGTTTGTAGGGGATGAACTGCTACCACCTGATTTTTAGGGATTCTAACAATGGCATGAAATATGGATCCTTCTTAACTGCCCCGTATTCCAAGCTTTGTTGCGTGGGTTGGACACCGTGTGATGGAGGTATACTACCCGGACGCCTTCTGAAGCAGATCTGCAGAACATTGCTCGGGACATTGCGTCAGGGGGTCTGAAATGGGGGGGGGGGGGGTTTATGGAGGTGTTACACCACGGTGGTGATGATGATGTTGATGTTGTTGATCTATCTTCAGGGTACCTTTAATTTGCAAAAATCATAGCAAACATGATAGGACTGAACTCGCCATCATGGAAATTTGTTTCATGACTCGAAGAAGAGAATGCCCAGAAAACTAACTGTAACTGTATTGCCCCTGAAAGAATACTTAATGTTTGGAAGACGATCCTTTCCTTTTGAAATGGTTCCTTTTCAGGGAATATGTTAAACTTCGGGGTGTACCTTAAGACACACATCCTTACCTGAGTTGTTAGTAATGGGCCCTGGAAAACCCAATTATAGTCATGGATGAAAATTCCAAAAGTTATACCCTACAACTGGAGTGATTATCATAGAGTTTACTGAGGTGATTCATATCTCATGTACTACTACAGTGAAAACACCCCTTACCTGTAGCTAGTCCAAATGATCAGGGATTGCTTTGTCCAAATTAAACTGTCGTCAAGTTGATGAGGAAGAACGTTGGGACTCATACACCCCAAAAAAAAACTCAGCGGCTGGAAGCTTGTTTTCCAGCTTCCATTCGTTCGTTTTCGAAGCGGAGTATGCTGCGAATCACTCTGCCGACCTGGCACCCAATGATGATGATATGGGTTCAAGAAAATTGTATCCCATTTTTTGTGTAACGCTCCAAAGTTTCTTGAATTTTTTGTATCAGTTAGATGATCCTAAGGCCCCAAAAGTGTGAATTTTTTTGTTGTTCTCCGGTTTCAGGCTTGGAGGTGTTGGTTGGTTAATCCTGGAAGCTTGCGTAGCGAGCATCCGAGTGTCATGGGACACCTTAGGTAATCATACCCCTCTGATTTTACTGCGCACATCATGGAATTAAAAGATATTAAAAGAACTTTCTAGGGCAGAAACGAGAGTACTGGCAGGCAGAAACTTGAAGTTTTTTCAATACATACCATACCTAACTGCTGAAAAATTCTCACAACTGGATGTTTTGAGAGTTTTGCATCCAACCCTTTTTTTTTGGGGGGGGAGCTGCGGAACTGGGAGGTTTCTAACGCATCCAATTTGCCTAAATTCCCAAGGTCGCATCATCGTATTGAGCCCATCTTGGAAGGGCTTTCAGATGCTGAAAGCGAAGCCAGGCGTTGTTGATGTGAAAGCTGTCCCTTTTGAAAGGGGCTGATGAACTGCATACACCCCTGAAGATTAACGGCTGGAACATAATCATGTAGGTTTGGTTCAGATCGTTTTCCTTTCTAAATGGCTGATTTGTAGGTTCCATGTTAATCTTCCAGGGTGTACTGTTGAAGAAATCCCAAAACAACCACCTTCCGAATGGATGAAACCCCCTCTGTAAAAAACCTCAGGGATATCATACCATTATCAACTGGTGTTTAGTATGTGCTTTTCCAGAAAAATATGGCTATCACCCGGCAGCAAGCAGGGCCTTCAAAAGAATGGTGTTAAACACCTCCAACTTGTTTTGTTGTTGTGATGTTTCTATTGGGGAACCTTCGGCGATGCTTAAAAAACACCCTCTCGAAAATAGATTTCAACTGAGATCCAGGCCTTCGATCATGAAAATTCCTTCCTTCAGGTTCCAGCTGCCGCTGCCCAATGGATTGGGGCAAATCTTTAGGTGTTCCCAAAAAGGATCAGCGGCTTGACCTTTTAAGTTGATCTTTTAAGGTTTGAGACATGAGAACCCCGGTTACCTACTAAAAGTGCTCAAACTTTAGGGGTTTGGGACTTAAGTTTTGCCCCCCGAATTTCCATCGTTTCCGGATGTGTCAAATTTTCAACTTGAAATGGTGGCCCCAAAAAAATTGAAAGTGGACGGCCCCAAAATTGGCTTGAAGGTTTTTTTTTGGAACCAAAGGAAGTTGCTGGAATCGTGTCACTCACCCACTTCTCACATGAGGTGTTAATTTTGATCTGAGTCTTACAAAAATCCATGGAAAACGATGGATTTTTAGAGTCATTTCAATTTCCGAAGTTTCAGGTGAAATGGAAGAAATGTAACCTCTTGACTATATCTTATGATAGCCAGCTTAGTTTCTGAGCATAGGTTTCGTGCTTGAAAAAAATGTGTCAGTTGCCAACTCCACCATTAAAAATCATCATCATCATCATCATCATCATCATCATCATCATCATCATCATCATCATCATCATCATCATCATCAGCAACAACAAGCACTTGGGGCACAGCACAGAATCCAAGCATTCATCCCTTCTTGCCCTACATCTTCATATCATGTTCACCAACCGCGACCCTCAAGGCTGCAGGAACTCACGCAAGGGAAACCTGACTTCTCAGCAGAGAAAACGGTCCATGGGGCCCGAAGATGAGGGGAAAGATGGGTATTGGATCCTTTCTAAAATTCCCCAAAAGTTTTGTTGGATGAAATTCTGGTTGGTGGCAACTCAAATATTTTTCATTTTCACCCGGATCCCTGGGGAAATGATCCAATTTGACTAATATGTTTCGAATGGGTTGAAGCCACCAACCAGAATTTGTTGAATGTTTTGTTGAATGAATTTATGAATCTTTCTAAAATTACCCGATGTGTATGTTTTTTAAGACTAGATTTTTGTAGGGGAATCAAGAAAAACTACCAGGTTTTGATGGGGATCAAACTTGATGCCAATGTATGGTACTTTTGAGGAATTTTCCCTGTTTGGGTTGGTAATATAAATGACCCCTGATTTTGTGCTCTCTCTGTCAGTTGGGGAGGTTTTTTGGTAACGTCAGGAAAACACCGATGTTCTTTAAAGTTGAATTTGTATACAATGAGATGATTTTCTCACCACGAAATCTATCATTTGGTGTTTTGGTTTGTTCCAACCATCAAAGAAGTGAAGAGAACTTTAAGCAATTTCAGGATGATGAGGTGATGTAATTGCTTTGTTGATTTGGTATGTCTCAGGGCCTGTCATTCAACTCTGGTTGTGGGAAGATCATCAGACCTACTTTACGAGTTGGGACCTAAGAATTACACTCCCTGAATCAAGCATAGCCCCTGAAAATAGACTCCTGGAAAAGGAGATTCCTATTGGAAACCACCATTTTAGGAGCGAGATTGTTAGTTTCAGAGAGGGTAACCTTTGTGGAATCCACTGTGGACCAATGTTTTGCCGGAACCAAGGCGGGTCTTTGATATGTTGTATTGTCTCTATTGGATAAGTCGGTAAAGGACTTGACATGATGTAACCTTCATGACAGATTACCAGAGGTTAGTGAATAGCAAGGGCAATGTGGTGTTTTATGAGGTAAATCCAGGACTAAATTTACTCGGATGTTACATATAAATATATAAAGTGGTTCTTGAAAGCTCTCACATTTTATATGTGTTATATGCGGTTCAATTGAATAGTAAGATGGTGGAGAAGCAAGAATTAGGGAAAATTCCGGACAAAAATTGGCACTTGAGGATCAGAGAAACAAAAAATCAAAAAGCCTGATAGATCTTTTTGCCTTGCCAGAAGGTCGCAAAATCAGCGGCGGGTACTTGGAGGATCATCCCAGTTAGTAAGTGGTTGGTAACCCCCATTTATAAGCCGTTTAGCCCATTTGGAAGGGGACTAACCCGATTCTTAGAGGACTTACTAACCAGGGTTATTAACCACTTACTAAATGGGATGATCCTCCAAGTAGGTAAGGGCATCACCGATGTTGTTTTTTGAGTTTGGATGAAAACTTGGAAATTTGGGATGTGGTATCCCAACAACCCATTCGTTGACCGGATTTTTTGGTGGTGAAAAAAAAAAACGTTTTCAGGGAAATAGGAGCCTGAAACTTGAAATTTGGGGTAATTTTTGTAAAGAATCCCAAAGATTCCCCCAAAAAGGGAGGGAGCGAGATTTAGGAGCTATACAAAACTCCAGGTTTCGGATCGAATCACAAATTCGTTGGATGTTTAAGGCAGCTGCAGCACCAAAAGATGATGATGAAGCGGGTGGTGGTTACCTCAATGGTTGGTGGGTTTTCGTCCCACAAAGAAAAACTTGTGGTTTTTAACGGATGGAAAAACTCGGGGGGGGGGGGGAAATTTCGATGGTGCCCTGCAGGTGATAATTTGGGAAGTTCTGGAAGCCATGCTTTACTAAGGGCGGCTAAACCATAAAACCGCCGGGCCGGGGATCATCCACATCCATAAATGGCGTTTTTTTGGCCCCAAAAGTCGACAATACCAAGCCTCCTGAGAGGGAAAATGGACTCGACCCCATTTCACTGAATGGGAAACGTTTCTGTCGAAGAATTTGCGGTGACAATTTGGCGATTTTTTGGATAGTTTCTTTGATTGCTCAAAAAAAGGGTTCCAAGACAGTGTGTTGCAATAGGAACTGACATGTCCAATTACAAGTACGTATGGCAGTCCAAGGCGTAGATATGAAAACGGCCGTCCTCTAATGTGAGCCACAATGCAAAAAGCATGCAGGTCCAACTTTCATGTCCAGGTCATGTATTTCCCTTAATGCAGAGCACTTTCATTTGCCCTGCCACGCAATATTTGAGATATAAATTTATATTTTTGGTTTTGTGTTGATGTATAGACAATTTGTATGCAGGCTTAGGGTCCTCCACCCCGAAGAGCTCGGATTGACAGTTTCTAAATCAAATAGACTGTATCTGGTCTTTCTATCTCTCTTTTCATCTATCTGTCTAATTATCTATTGTTTTTCGTTTTACAAATCAAAGGTAATATGGTTTGCTCTGGTTTTCCCCAACCGTTCCCATGCATTTTTCATCCTGAAAACCGAGAACAATCACCCCGGATGTCAAATGGTGGCAACCCCTCTTGCACTTCAAACGTCATAGGTACCAATTCATGTCCGTCCGAACCTTCACCCGGAAAGTTCAAGATGTCTGTGTTTTGCTTGGAATTAAGATATCCATTTAGATTCCTCAACAACAGACCTAGTGCTACTGATAAGCGGCAACACCCTATCCACCCTGGCTGGAAATTAATGAACAGCCTCGTAGTGAAAAGAATTCAACTCTATTGAATCGTACTGAAAAGTACAAAGCTGTACTGACTCGCATTGAAAAGTACAAAGCTGTACTGATTCCCACCGAAAAAATACCGAGTAAATAGCTCTCACATGAATACGACGGTGACCAAAAGGGAAAGGATCCTCTTCCGACCACTTAGCATCCATTTAGCGCCAAGCTGGTAGTTTTGGGGGATCTCGAGTACACTCCTATTCTGCCCCAAGAATCCGCCGGAGCCCTTCAAGGGATGGTTTTTGGGCCCTCAATTGAGCCAGGAATTTGAAGTCCCAAGATCCTGAGGTCGTCCTAGGTTGTTCTTTTTTTGGGTATCTAAGGCTGTTTCAACACACCTTTGGAACACACCCCTAAACCTTTACCAACAGGTTGTAAAGGGAATCCTTTCGTATTGCCTGGGGTGTGCTCCAGGGATGTGTTGTAACTTTCTTGGAGGGTAACATTCAACTTTTTGGTGTCTTTTCTTCCCTTATGGTGCTTGGTTAGAAAACTCTCCGGTACGGGTTTGATGGTTCAGAAATCCGGAAATCACACCACGTGGATCTGTGAAATATCCCCACGACTGTACGACGGGTTTTCATACATGTCAGGTGGTTTTCACGCCGGATTTCTGAAGCATCAAAAGTATGACATATACAACAACAACAACAACAACAACAACAACAACAACAACAACAACAACAACAACAACAACAACAACAACAACAACAACAACAACAACAACAACAACAACAACAACAACAACAACAACAACAACAACAACAACAACAACAACAACAACAACAACAACAACAACAACAACAACAACAACAACAAACAACAACAACCACAACAACAACAAACAACAACAACAGCAGCAACAACAACAACAACAACCACTTGGGGTTGGTTACAAACTCCCCATACTGACATACCATCAACCATCATCATCATCATCATCATCATCATCATCATCATCATCATCATCATCAAAACCCAACGTCCTCACCGAACCGCTGCGCATCGATGAATGCCGACAAAAACAAGACGGAGGTCCTGGTGCCAGCGTGGAGTCCTTGAGCGACGTGGATGATGAAGAATTGGAAGGTTACCTCTTAGATGCAGAGGAGAACTTTTTTGTTTCAAACGGGTTGGTGTCTACTTGGATGTCCCGGGACGGGTTTGTTAGGATCAATGGGTTAGTTATAACCTACTTATAAATGGGATATATTGGGGTTATAACCCACTGATCCTGACCTTTTACTAACTTACTTGGGACATCCAAGTAAGAAAATTCCAACAGACCCCGAGAGAACATACCACCCCAATGGTACCCCAAAAATACGAAGAATGGAAGGATTTCATAATTAGCTACTTGAGGGTCTGGGGTATGTTCTCTCGGGGTCGACGGGAATTGTCTTAGAATGCGAGCTCCCTGCAAGCCATGACGCTTGGGAAGACAAGCCTCTCCCTTTTGGGATTGTTTATATCTTCAGGGGCGAACTGTCAAACTTCCAGGGGGTATGAAGTTTTTTTGGGGGGGGAAAAATCTGACTCGGCCAAAGGCTCCTGAAATAGAAGGTTTTAAAGGTCAACCATTGGCTGAGTAAGTTTTTTAAAAGCTGGTGTTTTTTTTCGTTTTCCCTAGAAGTAGAGAGGTGGGGGATTTGGGGGATTTGTGTAATTATCCAGATTGTTTTATGCATATGTATATTCTATTTATATTTACATATCCGCATTATATACTTCTACATGTTGTTGAAAGCTAATTCAAAATGCACCCAAAATATTTCTAAAAAAAACACACGCAAAAAGGATGGGTGTTTTGAAAAGGGGTTTTTGTGGGAAATCGATTTGCCTCAACAAAACGGTCACTTGAGAGTCCAGACTGGACAACACCAGTAATCAGTTTTGATGAAAAATATCCAGTGGGCAAAAGGATGAATGCCAGTGTTTATGTTTGGTTTGCCAAAGCGATTTATATTTTTGGGTGTGGCCCCGTAACAGTGACCACCAGGAATATTCTATGTTTAGTAGGGAATCCCGACATAAACCTCCATTTACCACCATCCGATCCTGGGAGGGGGGTGCGGAAACCCAAAGTTTATCGAAAAAAAGATGACGAAAATTAAAAACCTGCGTTTGCAATTCCCATATTGACGACATCCATAAAATCACATCAGATGTTTTGTTCCGAACGTCGGAAGGGACCAATTCCAAGTCATCCTTCGATGGTTTCACGTTGAAAAACGTCCAGGAGAGGCAGCACAAGTCCGATATTTGGCACGAGGCTGGGTTTTGGGAGGATTTTAGCCCCCCATTGACTTGGAGGTTTTCCGTGGGTTTTCCTAAGCCCCAAAAAAAATGGCTTATAAAATGGGGGGTTCCAAAGTTTCCCCAAGGTGTTACACCAAAAATGTGCCTTTTGGAAAGTTTCCGAATGGGTTTTGCCAGATTTGTCTTTTGGGAAGGTACATCGATCTCCGAATGGAAAGGTCTTGGAACTCTTTCCTGCCAGTGTTTCTTCACTGTCTGACCTTTGGGGGATTTGTCGTTTATTTCGAGGATTTCCAAGTGACTCAGTGGTGGTGTACTACATTTGGAGATCATGTTGCGAAAACTAGTGGATCACATAAGATTTTAAACTATGATTGTTTCTTGATGCAAAAAGTCTCATCTCATACCTTCCTGAGAACGATCACATATATCCCTTCCCGTTTGGCACTTTTTTTTGAGTCGATGATTTTCCGAACTTCCCTTTGGTGGGATATGTGAGTATTCCCATCATCTCAGCCCCCAAACAACCATGGCTGGTCAACCTACCCTCCCCCTAACCTTCCCCCCTCAGAAATAAAGGTTTGATAAGGCCTTATTAAGGGAAACCGGTTAATAAGCCCTTATTATGGCCTTATTTCGGGGGGGGTACATTAGGGGGGGTAGGTTGACTAGCCATGAAACAAATGTCAGCATCCAAAATCGCCTGACTCTTCAGGACTTGCATGTTCCAGATGTGTTGTTTATATTCAACATCAAAAAAGAGGTGTCTAGATGGTGGTTTCAATCATGGTTTCAAAATGATCCAATTTGACTTGCGCATATTTTTCAAAATGGGTTGGTTCAACCACCAACTAGGTGTTTTCCAAACTCTGAGAAGATCTGCGGGGTAATTTTCCGGTCAGAAAGCAGTTGAGTTTTTTGGGGGAAGATTTTTTGCGAAAATTTCGTGGGATTTCGAGCCTTCAATGATTGAAGCATTGCAAAAGATACCTGTCACAAGCCGATGGCTAAAGACGCGAAAACGGTCAAGCCTCACGTCAGGTGAACAAAGATTACCTCGAGGAGTTTTCCCCGGGGCAGCGGCCGTAGCACCTGAAATGGGGCCAAGGTTGGAAGACTTAATTCACTTATTGGGATGGCATATAGCTGTGAGTTTCAGGGAGTCTTGCAGTTGATGCCACAAGGGTAAGCCTTGAGATTTTAGGAATAGGAGCGTGTAGAAGCTGGCAATTATAGATATGGTGGATACTTTGTTTCAGTTTCTTGATTAAACTGATTCAATGCTGATTTGTCCATGAAGTATGTTTGAATGTTTGTGCCAGCATAAATGTTCAACTTCTGGTGGGATTCTTTGCTCAAAGGAAATGTGAAACGCAACTCCTGTGAATGGAAAGACGTTGAAAAAACCTCCGGTTGGGACTGAGAAGGAATCGTTGCCGGTCATAGATGGAGGTTGAGGATGAGGAGGGTGGCTTAGATGGTTTTGATGATGAAGACTTTGAGACTCTTCCATGCAACTTGAAGTATGTCGTGATTTGTCTCATCCTGCCTGGCCTCAATGGCCTTCTCAATGGCTTCCTTTGGCCAGCCTACACCCTTCATTTTCTAAACAATGGCTGGCCTGTGGTGCGGGCAGGTCTTGCTCAAGCTCTTGGCTTTTCCTTCCGGGTATTGACTCAACAGATGCAACTGGCGGCTGGCTACTGGCTGATAGTGCCGCTTGCTGTTATCCACTTGGCATTTGCAGTTCTGGGCTTCATCTACTTTGACCAGGAGTGGGCTGTGTTTGCCGAGATCCTGGTAGTCTTCACTATCGATCCAACTTGTGCAATCGAAGGCCTTGCATTTGATACCTTTGGCAACTCAGAAAGCCAGGCTAGACAGGCATCTTCAACCGTGTTGTCTGTCTATACCATTTGCATCGCCTTGGCCTGCACTATAGGGGGAATTGCCTTCGACTTCTACGGCTGGAAAGGCATTGCCGCTTTTCACACCATTTGTCAATCAGCTCTCCTTTTCATGCTGGCTATTCAGCCTTCAATGAGGCAGTCTTTCATGGAGGTTTGCTTTCCAGCGAAAGGGCTTCCCGAGACGATGGAGAAGGATGAGGTGGAAAGTTCCACAAAAAAAGCTCCCAAGACAGATGTAGACAGTGGTGCAAATGGAGGCTTCATTGCTGTCTTACCAGGAGCTGTTGAAGAAGAACACAACCCACTAGATGCTGCAGGAGACCTTGTAGTTGAGGAGGTTGGGGAAGATGTGGACCCTGATGCACATGGACGAACAGGCATAAGGCCCAGCAACATGAGCAGGACGAGCGCACAAACAGATGGAACAAACAGACAAACAGATGGAACAGATGGACAACCAGACATTATGAACAGCAGCATCAGCAGGGCCGATGCGAACCCTGATTCTCATGGACAACTAGGCATGAGGAACAGCAACATGAGCAGGGCGAGCAGACAAACAGCTGCAACACACGCCACAAAGGGCACTGCATACACTGCCCGCACTGCAAACACTGCCCGCACTATGCGGACTGCACGCTCCGTACGCACAAGACAGTCAGCACACACAGCAGGCACACCACTCTCAGCGCGCTCAGGACGCACAGCACGCAGCTCAAAGACGCGGGCCACTGGGGTTACTGGAGCCACTGCAGGCACAGCATGGACTGCCAGATCGGTGTTGAGCGCCATGTCTCGTGTGACAGCCTTGTCAGAAGCTGGCCAAGATTTTCACCACCACTTTGGAACAAACTTGGCCACGATGCCTCACATTGTGGGCCGAACTGGTGCAAAACGTGTGTTGAGGGATGAAGGTGGAGACTTTGATGAGGAGGGTGACAAGGTGGAGGAGTCAATCTCCGAGACCGCTGAAACTAAGGCTCGTTCAAAGATTCCAAAAGATATCCGGCTTCCAGTATTGATGATCGTGCTGAACTGCTTCACCAACACAGCCACATATGTCATCGAGTTCTCCACTTTTGCACTTTTCTTCAGGGAAGTGCACAGCTGGAATGAAGCAACTTTGGCAAGTGTGGCCCAGACAGCTGGCGATGTGATGGCTGCATTCATGATGCAGGTGATTCCCTTTCTGGTGCCAGGTGGCTATGATCCAGATGAAGCGGGCCCATGTAGTAGATTCTGGCACAGCTTGACATCGCAACCTTACACTATCACTTGTGTTTTGGTCTCATGGATGGTCTTCAATGCCTGCCTGATTAGCCCCTGGTTGCCTATAGCAATTGTAGCGCAAGTTTTCATGGGCACAAGCTACGTTTACAGTTGCAAGTGGTCAACTGAAATGGCCCTCTTCTACTCATTGGGTGACTCCAAAGTGTTCCTGGCGATTCAAGTCCTTTGCCGAAATGCTGATGCCCTTGGTGGTGGCCTCGGCTCTATCTTTGGCACCTGGCTCTTCACATTTGGTCCAACAGTGCCTTTTATCTTCGGAACTGGATTCACCACCACTGTGTTCTTGCTGTACACTGTCTGCTTTTGTGCTCGCCTTGGCTTTGGGGATGACATCGAAACTGCAGAGGCCAAACGCGCTCGTCGTCTGGGAAAGAACAGGGTCAGCAGCTGGGCGGCCGATGCACCAGCTCGAAAGTCTCAAGTGAATCCAGCAGATCAAAAGCGTGAAAGGCCAGTGGTTGTGTTTGAGCCTGACGAAATTGATGAGTGATCACAGCCTGGTTGAGTCACTGAAGTTGTTCGCTGGCTCCTGCCAATTTTCGCGATTTTATAATTCATTCGCCTACCCTGGGCCCAGGGTCTACCCTGCAGATTGTGTTTGTAGGTATTGGACGGTTTTTTTGATGATTTGCTCATTTATGTTCAATCATTTTGATATGTGAGATTTATGCAAAAAGTGGATGTAAGGGGTCAGTATGCGAAGACACATGGGTATAAAATGAAGAGCCTCATTTTTTGACTTTGCGAAAGAAAACTTAATTGGCTAAAGTTTTTGGGAAGGTTTATGTAAACATAAGATTTTTCCCCAACAGCAAAATGCTTAGCAGCAGCAGCAGGAGGAGGAAGAGTAGGAGTAGATAGTAGTTGTGAGTTGGCATTTAGTAGGTCAGAAGGGAGTAGGTAGTAGGCAATAGGAAGCAACTACAGTAATAGTTTGTAGGTAGCAGGTACTAGTAGTAGTATAAGTATACTCTAACTCAAAGTGTGGTTCCCTACATTAACCCTTCAATCTTTTGATAGTCGTGCAAAGAATTCACTACTAAAAACTAGACGCCGGATATCCCGAAAGCAAAGAAGACAGATTGATAAATGAAATGTTCGAGAGGATTGCAGAGATGAGCAATGTAAGGAGTATCGAAACAGGAATCCAGCAAAAGTTGAGTGCAAGAAAAGTTAAACAAGAGAGCTTTTATCCAGACATGTTTTTACACCAGTGTTGCCAACACTCTTCTCCAACACTTCTATACAACACTCTTCTCCAACACTTCTCTACCACAGTCTTCTCCCGCACTTCTCTGCAACACATCTCTACAACTCTCTTCTGCAACACTTCTCTACAACCCTTCTCTACAAACCTCTTCTCGAAAATCTTCTCCAACACTTCTGAAAAACACTTCTCTAAAACACTTCTGTAAAACACATCTCTACAACACTTCTCTCCAACACTTCTGTACAACACTTCTCTACAACACTCTCCTCCAACACTTCTCCACAACACTCTTCTCCAACACTTCTTTACGACGCTCTTCTTCAACACTCTTCTCCAACACTTCTCTACAAGACTCTTCTTTAGCACTTCTTTACATCACATCCCTACTCTCTTCTCCAACACTTCTCTACAACACTCTTCTACAACTCTCTCCTCCAACACTCTTCTCCAACGCTTCTCGCCACAAAAGCACCACCACAAAAACACAACCACACCACCACAAAATCTCAACCGCACCACCACAAAAACACAACCGCACAAACACAACCACACACCCACAAACACACAAAATCACAAACANCAACCACAAAAACACAACCGCACCACCACAAAAGCACGACCACAAAACACAAAACACAACCACAAAAACACAACCGCACCACCACAAAAACACAAAAGCACAAACACAAAGATACCACCACAAACACACAAACCCACAACCACAAAAACACAAAAGCACAAAAACAAAAACAACAACCAACACAAAGGCACCACCACAACAGCAAAACCACACCACCACCCTAATTACTACTCCAGTACTACTCTGTACTACAAAGTACTCCTCTGAACTACAAAGTACTACTCCAGTGCTAGTCCGTACTACAAAGTACTACTCCAGTACTACTCTGTATTACAAAGTACTACTCCAGTACTACTCCTTTTTACAAAGTACTACTCCAGTACTACTCTGTACTACAAAGTACTACTCCAGTACCTACTTCAAAGTGCTACAAAGTATTGCTCCAGTACTACTCTGTACTACAAAGTAGTAGTCCATATGATATCTTTAATGACACTCTGTGAAGACAGCCATCACTTCAGCAGTCTTGGATGACACTCTTTTACAGAGCCATCATTTCAGCAGTCTTTGATGACACTCTTTGAAGACAGACATCACTTCAGCAGTCTTTGATGACACTCTTTGAAGACAGACATCACTTCAGCAGAACCTTGGCAGTCTTTGATGACATTCTTTAAAGACAGCCATCACTTCAGCAGTCTTTGATGACACTCTTTAAAGACAGACACCACTTCAGCAGAACTTTGGCAGTCTTTGATGACACTCTTGAAAGGCAGCCATCACTTCAGCAGTCTTTGATGACAGTGCTTTTCTCAGAAGAACCCTTCGCAGTCGGGAACAATATTTGATGCATATTCCAAAACATCACTTCTGCAGGTTTTTTGCTGGTGGGTTTTTTCCCGAGGCACCCCGTCAATCGGGATTTCTGCCCTCAACCCAAGTCTTTGCACAGCCAGGAAGGAAAAAATGAATTCCTTTTGAGTTTGCTGGCACTGTGTATATGTCTCGTGTTTTCAATTGCAGCAGCAAGTGAAGATCCTGAAAACAGTTCGGTGAAAATCGGAATGGCCGCAAAAGGCGCGCAGCACCCTTTTGCCATGAACATGGCTTGTAAATAGGAATTACGCCCCCAAATACCTTACGAAGTGGTCGTTGATCTTCCAAGTGTAGCGTAGTGACCTTCAACGATACTTCGGTAAAACCATCCGCAGGAGTGGCATTTACGTAGCTTGGAGGCGCTGCCGAAAAGTGGTGCCGAGATGGGCCGATGACTTGACCACCACGACCAGCACCAGCAGCACTTGTTTTGGTTGTTTGGTGTGAAAGAAATAGGGGTGTTTTCAACCACTTTACAAGGAATTTTTTACATATTATGGGTTTGTGTTTCACTTGCTGTCAACAGCCCCCTCCCCCTGTTTGGTTCATTGCAAACAGGGTGGCACCTTCCGTGTGGATGTTGACTTTCTCAATTTGGTCACGCTGACAACATCCGCAGTTTCAAGTAGCTGAGCAGTAGAAAAGAAAGGATGATTGTGAGCAATAGAAAAGACAGGATGATTTTCTGGGTGCTTAGGGCCACTACTTACTATGCGGTGGTTTCAAACATTTTTTATATTTTTCAGATGGGTTGAAACCATCAACCAGGCTATGATTGAGATATGAAAGTCTAAAAGTGCTTAGTAAGGATTTTTTAATAATCCAATGATGGTGTTTTTAAGTTGTACCCTCTTTGTGAAAGAAGGTCGCTTTCTCGATGATGCGTTAATTGTAGAAGTACGTTCTACCAAAAAGATTGGTGATTTACAGCTAGCTTTTTTGGTTTACGGGAAGCATAGAGAGATTGCCAGACAGGAAACGGAAACTGCTTCGTAATTCTCAAATTTTTTGGGTGATATATGTCTACCCTGAGGATCCTTGGACCCTCAAAACTGGCGTCATTTCGAGGACCTATACACCCCTGCGTCATACAGGTTCATTCATCCTTCCATTGGAGGGTCCAAGATCATTAAGGTAGATCTTGAAGTTTTTCTGCTTGTTTGTCCCTCTTTGACCTTGTTTTTGGTCCCCAGTTGCTTGAGACAAATCGAAGTATATTGCTTCATTTCCATAAACCTACTGTTGATGCTAGAAATCCTGCACCAGCTGATAGGGTAAATATCTTATTGTTTACAAAGTTTTGCACATCCCATTTGGTGCAAGATTTCTTCCATCACCAGTATCATTGACCAAGCACACCAACACGCCTCACAGTTTTTTTGTCGAAAAATTCACGGGAAGTGTGGTGTGTGTTTTTTGGTCGACCTCCGCCCAGCAAAAGCGCAAGAAGATGCGTGAACACGTTTCCGGAGCCCAGTGAATTTTTTCAAGCGGGATCACGTGGATCCACCTTCCACCTCCAGCAACACCGGGAAATGAAGGTTTATGTTAGGATCCCCCCCCGCCCAAAAATCTAATCGTCATCCGGTGACGATTGCATATATCCCGCGGGGGGTTAGATCTAAGCAAGCACTCCATTTTTCTCAAAGGTCTCGATTTTTCTCTGGTCTTGATAGACGTACGTATGTGACGGTGTTTTTTGCTTCATTTTGGAGGTTGAAAAAAGTATCTCATCTTCCAATTTAAGATACTTTGGGATGTTGTAGTCGTATGAGTTGGGATACTCCCCAATCCGAGTGATAAGTGAAGTTTTGAAAGGAATCTATTTAAAAAGATGGGCAGAACAAGCACCCCCAGGGTTCTCATAGCTACTTCCTGTCATTTTTCTTCGGGTTAATTGTAACTGGGTCTTCACGAGTCACAAGTTTTAAAAATGAAATTTAGAACCTCATGTGAGCAATGAAAACCTGGGTTGCTCAGGGTAGGGGGTGAAATACCACCCAGTTTTATGGGGATTGTAATAAAATATTGAAAGGATCCCTATTAAACAACAAGTATAATATGAAAGTAAGAAGGTTTTTTTCGTGGTTCATGTTCCCAAAATGCATTATTACTGCAGGCTTTCATGTCTGACGAAGCAAAACACACTTGACCCACGAACTCGCAGGACTTCTGCGGCCTTTTCTACAAAGTACCCTCCCTGAAACCAACCCCTGAATGGATGGTTGGAATACTAGTTTCCTTTTGGGATGGCCTATTTCTAGGGGCTAGGTTAGTTTCAGGGAGTGTGGGTTGACTGGAAATGATAACATTGGTTGCCATAAGCACTATATTCATTCCATACAGTAATGGGCCCTTTAGCTCTTGGATATGTGGTTTTATTCCTAGTTATACCCAGAATAACTGTGGTTAAGAAGGGTCTACTGGGGTCATACCCCATTTACCCTTTGCTAACATACCATAGCACTTGAAAATGGAGACACGCCTTTCCTTTTGGGCTGGCCCATTTTCAGGTGCAAGGCGTTAGCTTCAGGGAGTGTACACCTACGGTAACCCCATACTCTTTTCAAAGAGAAACAACTCCTGCGAAAACGCTGAGAAATCACCCCTGAAGCCCGGAAATTCATGAAGCCACATCGCACAACGCCGGATTTTCTCTCCCAAACCAAAAAGAAACATGGTAGTTTGAAAAAGGGAATCGCTCCTTGGTTCAAAGAAAAAAACCCAATTTTGTGAAATATGATGAAATTCACCCAATATCTTGGGAGTTCCATCTTGAGGGTTGCATGTGCAGATGTGGCAAAGAACAGCAAGTTACGGCAGAGCGTAACGCTTCCATTCATTTTGCAGTCTTAGAGGTTGATGATTGTGGTTGCAAACTCATGGTAAACGGATATCTTAGCACTATCCATCATCAGGATACATACATCTACATCATATAGATATATATATATATTTATATTTATATTCATATCATATACATCTGTATTTCATATATCATTTTTTTTGCGTATCTTTTTTCGAATCTTTCTGCTTTCAAAAAATCCCCACAAATCCTGCCATCATATCTTCCTTCAGGTCCAATCGCAGCAGAAATCAGGAACCGCCAGTGCCTCTGAAGGTTGCGCTGCCTCACATCAGGACCGGGAGATGCGCATTTAAAAAAAGGCCCCCTGGTTGTTTACGGTTTAAAAGTAAACCATTCTAAGAGATTTTGTACAACTGGGTATGTAGGGTATATAGGGAATAAAGCTACGATTTAGGATTTATAACTGGTTGTTCAGTGTATATAGGGGATGAAATGCTACCCAGTTATGTGGAGATCATTTCATAAACCATGACAAGGATCCCCATTAGCTAACCAGTGTAATGCAAAGTACGCCCCGGAAGATTAACATCGAACCTCCGAATACACCCCTGGAAGAGGAAAGGCATCTTCCAAACCATCATTTTCAGGTTCTACGTTAGTCTTCGCGGGTGTAAGAGGGTTTTTTTCATTACTCAGATGACGAAGAATTTGTTGCTCCAAACTTGGAGCCTTTCAGAGCTGGTGGTTATCGAAAATCCTTTCAGAGGGAGCTACTAAGCACATCTTAGCAAAAAAACACAAAAAAACACCGTTTTCTTTTCTGAGAACCTACAGTTTCCTTCATTTTTGAGAGTTTATAAAAAAAACTTTTACCAGTAGTACCGCACGAGGCGGTGGCGGAAGTTTCAAGAATAGGAAACGTATAGCAGAGATTGGATGACAAAGCAAAAACACTGATGGATCGAACCGTCCAATGGTGTGACTGACAAACTGCCGAACTGTCTAACTGATTAACTGACTAACTGGCTTGTAGTTAGTTAGTTACTTAGTTAGTTAGTTCGTTAGAGAGTGAGTGAGTGAGTTAGTTAGTTAATTAGTTAGCTGACTACTTAGTTCGTTAGTTAGTTAGTTAGTTAGTTTGTTAGGTAGTTAGTTAATTAGTTTAGTTAGTTAGTTTGTTAGTGAGTTAGTTAGTTATTTAGTTACTTAGGTAGTGAGCTAGTTTGTTAGCCAGCTAGTAAGTTAGTTAGTTAGTTAGTTAGTTAGTTAGCTAGTTAGTTAGTTAGTTAGCTAGTTAGTTAGTTAGTTAGTTAGCTGACTAATGAGTTAGTTAGTTAGTTAGTTAGTTAGTTAGTTAGTTAGTTAGTTACTTAGTTACTTAGTTAGATAGTTAGTTACTTAGTTAGTCAGTGAGTTAGTTAGGTTGGTAGTTAGTTAGTTAGTTAGTTAGTCAGCTAGTTAGTTAGTTAGTTAATTAGTTAGTGAGTGAGTTAGTTCGTTAGTTAGTTAGTCAGTTAGTTAGTTTGATAGTGAGTTAGTTAGTTAGTTGGTTGGTTGGTTAGTTAGGTAGTTAGTTAGTTAGTTAGTTAGTTAGTTTGCTTGTTTGTTTGTTTGCTAGTGAGTTAGCCAGTTAGTTTGTTAGTTAGTTAGTTAGTTAGGCAATTAGTTAGTTAGTTAGTTAGTTAGTTAGTTAGTTAGTTTGCTTGTTTGCTTGTTAGTTTGTTGGCTAATCAGTTTGTTAGTTAGTCAGTTAGTTTGCTGACTAATGAGTTAGCTAGTTAGGTAGTTAGTTAGTTAGTTAGTGAGTGACTGAGTTAGTTAGTTAGTGAGTTAGAAACCTCTCAAAATTCTTGGACATCTGACCTTCAAAAAGTCGTCCGAACATGTGGTGTTTTGCACATTTTGACTTACAAATGCGCTTGGCGCCACAGCGGCGTGTAATTTTTTGACATCTGATCTTCAAAAAGTGGTCCGAACATGTGGTGCTTTTCGCATTTTGACTTACAAATCTACTTCTCTTCACAGCAGCGTGCCGTTTTTGGACATCCGAACTTCAAAAATTGCTCCGCGATTGTGGTGTTTTGCACATTTTGAATGGAAAATGTGCTTCGCGCCACAGCCGCGTGCCATTTTTGAACAAAATTGGTCCGCGATTGTGGTGTTTTGTACATTTTGACTTGAAAATGTGCTTCGCGCCACAGCGGCGTGCAATTTTTGCGGATCGAAACTTTCAAAATCGGTCCCGTCCTGAGGTGTTTTGTACATTTTGACTTGAAAATGTGCTTCGCGCCACAGCGGCGTGCCATTTTTCATCTATCTGCGGAACAGCTACCTCCGCACCCGCCGCTTTAGCGAGGCTACTTTTCGAACATCAGGAACCACGAATCATTGAGAAAACATCGCGACTTCCCTAACATTTGGCGCATGTGGATCTTTCTTTCTAGTGACTCTACTCGCGTGTTGATCTTCCTTCTGCTGACTGGACTGCTCTACTCTGCTTTTCAACTCTGCATATTGTCGGAAGTTAGACTTCTAAACTTCCTTCGACAACTCTTACTTGACTGCTACCCATATTTTTTGGAAATTAAAAAAAAAGGCTGTCATTTTTTTTCGAAGAAATTTTGGGGGGTCCAAAGGTTGGGGGAAATTTGAAACCGTTGGAAAAAGCTTCACAAATTGTTTATGAAGTCTTCAAGGCAGATGTAGGGTTTCCTGTTTTTTTTGGGGGGTGCTGATGACGGTTTCTTGGATGATCAGTTTTTGTTTTAATGAGTTGTGAGTTGTAGATACGAAGAGTAAGTGATTCTTGTTGAGGTTTGTGGTGAACGTTCATGATCACTGGGGAGGAGAGGCATTACTAAGGGTCTATCTGGTGCATTTTGGTGATGTCAAGCCTTGTCGGACTCCATTGAAAGAAGTCAAAGTTGCTGCTGAAACCTCAGTGCACATCACACTTCAGCTCATGCAGAACATTGGACTCCAGAACAGTGGAAAGACCTCTTTGGTGGACCGGTCAAACACCTTATGAGAATGGTTCTTCATGGTGAATTATCCGTACCCAATTTCTTTAGCGGGCAACAAAACAATTGATTTTCCCTAGGGGCAAATATCGCATGTGCGAGGCCGAAACCCACAACCCCAGTGTTTTTCAGGTGCTTTCAATGTTTGTTTTCAGCTTGTCCTTTTTCAGGTGTATGAAATAATTCCCATGGAAAACTGTGCAGTATCATTCCCAACAAATACCCTAAACAACCAGGGGACCTTTCTTTTTCATGGTTATAATTGTAAATAAAAACAGAGACATCCTTTCAATGGCTGACACCCATCCCTGTAGCCATGGAAAAAAAGAGACCTCGACATCCCAAAATTTCTCCCCAAAAAAAAGGGTAGGTAGGTGTTCTCAAGTTTGATGCGGGAGAAACTTCCAAAAAAAAACATGAGGGGCAAAGAAGTCGGAAATTTGATTGCTGAAATATGATCCAATGTCATTGATTGATGTGCGGCATATCCCAGTAGACCGCCGAGGTTTGACATAGCCTCTGAAAAATGGTGTGGTTGAGACTCCTTTCCTATTGGGAAGGGAACTTTTCAGGTGATATATTAAACTTCGAGGGGGTAGACCTTTTTTAGGGCACGGTTGATTGGTGGATGTCGACCAAATCGGTGAACCAAAACACCCAAGAGGGTGGTTTCGGATCAGTTCTGGAAGCCAATCCAGACGGATCTGTTGGGTTTTTTGAAAATGAGATATGCTGTTGAAGCAAACCCATACGATCCATGTACGGTAGATTTATCTACATTTGATTAGTTTTTATGGTAGATGTAGCTAAATATACCATACATGGATCCTGTGGGAAATAGATACCCCCAGGAAAATTAACATAGATACCAAGAATAGCCATGTTTGAAAGGAGATAGTTGTGAAACCATAGTTTTGGGTATCCATGTTTTTTTGGGGGGAGGGGTGATTAGTACTTAATTCACCGTTTTTTTGAAAAGTCGTCCCAGACTGTTAGAGAAGCATGGGCGTTGCGATCCCCCCCACAGTTTCGTTTGTTTCAAGGGGAATTTTTGACCCCAATAAAGCCAGGGCATCACCCCAAACAATCCAAACATGTTGGATAAGCAAAGGTGTTTCACAACAAAATTCACATTACCCTCCAGAGAACGATTACATATCCCATCCCAAAGGTACTTTTGAGGCGATGATTTTTCGTTTTAAAAAGGTGGGATATGTTCGTTCCCTAGAGGGTATCCAACAGGTTTACATGTTCCAGACCAGGACTCTGCTAGCGAGACCAACGGCAGTAGCAGGCGAGAGCAACGAATGGAAGCAATGCAACAATGAATTCCTTATTGTGTTTTTCATTAGGCCAATAGACTTCCTGATTCAGGTCAGTACCTTTTTTTGTTGTTGTTGGGAGTTTTCTTCATTTTTCAAGACAATTTGTGTGTGTATTTTTGGAACATCTATCAAAGAATTGGAGCTTGGTGTCTAGTCGCAAGAAAACTTCATGGTTGGATTGGTTCCGAATCGCAAGATGAGCTGAAAAAACCTTTGAAAACAATGAAATCCTGGTGGATGACATGACATGGTTCCCATTTTTCAGATGGCTATTTCATGATCCCGAGAAAACCAAGGGCAGTGCCTCATAAACTATTTCCAGCCTCACCTGTTGCCAACTCTGGTTTTTGCGAAAAACTCATGCTCCAAAATTTAGCAAAACTTCCCAAAAACTAGGAACCCCAACAAATCCAGTAGGAACACCCTCCAAAAATGAACGAATGTTCCCTACAAAGGGGCAATTTGCAAAAGGAAAGTATGCAAGTTTTCTGGGGAGTACCGAAAATAGGCCTTGATGGATCTGAAAGGCGAAGCTCTGGTCTTTCAAAGTCCATTTCACTCGAATTTTTTGGAGCAGAAAAAGTCCTATTTTTTTAGGGGTGTATCAATGTAAACCGAGATTCAAGCAGACGCAAATGTGGACTTTGGGTTACCAATGCGAGTTCAACAAGATTCTCATGCCTCTTAAAGAAGTACAAGACATTGATCCGATGAATTTGGGGAGCTCCCTTGGCTACCTTCCTGTAAACATGGCATCAAGGACTCCCATGGCATCTTGCCAGGCCAACTGTCATTTCCCTCCAAGACGTGCATCCTGTCATTCCCCTTTCACGGTTGGATTTTGCTGCTGCCACATTGGTTTCCCATATTTGGAGCCCTCTCTCGATTTCCACTCCCCCAGTAGCCGTCAGCACCGCGCAATCGTGGTTGAACAGGCGCGCCCCGGCAAGCTCACGTCGCAAGAGGACATCAGTGTCTAGTTGCACCCAGTCGCTTAGACTTGATTTAGTGGGCCTTTGTGAAGAGTGGGATGCTTTGCTTCGATGATGCCAGTCAAATTCACAATCTGTTCATTTTAGGAATGAGGGGTCAGGTGTATCTGTATATGTTACAGATGAGTGTGTCATACCAATTTGTACATGTGTTTTATGAATTTTCTGAAAATATACCTCAAAAATGATGGGAAAAATGAGTTTGCCTCCAATTGCACAGTTGAACGACAAAAAACAAAAATGATGTTGGGTTTGCTGGCCTTTTCATTCAGTCCGGTGACTTTTATGGCGGTTGGTTCATACTTCAGCAAAACTTTTGCAATCCGATTTCTATTGATAATGCAACGCTCGATTGTTGATTTTCCTATCGTTGATGGTTGAAAAAAACGAATAAAAGGTGAGTTTCCTACACTTTTTGGGGATGTTGTTTTCCATGAGTCATGAGGCTGTGTGATTTTTGTTGGGGTGGTTTTGCTAACGTCGAGTTTGCCAAGTTTGCCAGCTGAAAATTTTCAACTTGGCCGTTAGATCTGCGGATGCACCCCGAAAAAAAAAGATAAACATTCCCATACCATCCATATTATGGTATATTTACCCTACATTTACCATAAAAACAGTCAAATGCAAGTAAATATACCATACATGGATGGGAGGGGATTGTTTCACCAAAAGTCTCAGGTACCAAAAATGCAGGCACCAAATAGCTTATAAGGCTCTTTTGGGGAGGTTTCCGTATACAGCTTACATAGGTGAGTACCTTCATTTTGGGTACTTGAAATCTTTGATGATTATTTCAACCCTGGGTTTTTCCCTTAAAGTCATTTTAAAAAAAAAACATTTGGAGGCATTTTTTGTTGTTTTTCAAGGAGAAAAAAAACATGTTTTTTTCTTCACAAAATCCCGGGATCCCCAAAGGTCTGCTTTGATGGGTTTGTCCAAGAAGGGCAAGGTGCAGATGCCGGATGGATTTTACTCGTTGACGGGGGGCCCATCAAGTTGGATATACCCCCCCCGTCCCAGATCTCCCAGGGTGTTAGTAAATGGTTAGTAAATGGGTTATATCCTACTTCTTAATGGATTTGTTTTTTCTGGTGATTTTTTTCTATCCTACTTATGGATTTCTTTGTTCAGGATTTTTTTTTTGCACCATGGTAAATCACCATTTAAACTTTGATTTTGGAAATTTTTGCCAAGCATCAAACAAGCAAATGCCTGGGATTTCAAGTTGGATTTATATATTTGCCGGGGCCCATCCGATGGATGCCGTGGGCTCGGGTTTCGCACCAGGAATATGAATATGATGAAACATTTCCAAGGATTCCAGGAATCCTAGCATTACTCATTTTGTCACTGGATTCCTGGCGGGTAGATCTAAGTTCCAAGGTGTCCCAACCATTTCCCATATGAAGGATTACCCAACCCTATCACTAAGATTTGTTTTGTTGGCGATTGTTTACTTTTTGCACCCATGGGGATTCATCACCATATTTGGGAAATTTGTTTGGAACTTTTTCCAAGCATCAAACAAGCAAATCCAAGATAACTTGATCGAATTTTTCAGCAAGCTAAGTATTTTTTGTTGGGAAATGACTTTTCCGGATGTCCAATTTTTTCTTGGTCGGAATGTCGGAATTTTGAGTGATATGTTTTTGTTGATTGTTTATCGACCAGTTTGTCGGTGGGGTTGCTGTGACTCCTTTCATTGATTTTTACTTCGAGAAAAGGTTCAAACATAACTCTGAGGAAAAAATATGCAGTTAGATATAAGTGGCATTTGAAACGATGAATGTCTTTCATTTCGGGTGGTTGACTAATATTTTTCAAACAGATGATTGAAGCCACGAACTAGATCCCTTGGTACATCTTTGCGAGTTCCAACCATGAATCCCTCGCAACTCGAATTGTTTGCTGAACGGTGGCGAATCGAAGGTACTCAGATGCAAGATTGGATCACCAAAGGAAATGTAGGGCAACCATACCCCATAGGTACAGTTCTTTTCTTGCCTGCATGAAAGGTAACTGTAGTTGTTGGTTAGTATAAATTGACGATGCTTCGTCCCATCCTTCTGACGCAAGTGATATCCCAATTAAAAGTAAAGCCATAATTTGAAATCAACTAGTAGTTTTTTTGGTGGTTTGGGGCCCTCGAAGTCGGGGTACCCCCGATTCGAATCCCAATCCCTTTCATTTTGCCTTCGGGAGGTGTCAGGCAATCGAATCAACTTGGAAGCCTTAGAGAGTTTATTCTCCTGAAACCGACGGGGCGACACGGCTCCAATCTAGAAGGGGTTGTTTGTTGGATGCGACATGAACGGGACAGGAATTTCATATTCACAAGTTGGCCTTTCGCTTTTATGTTGCATTTAAAATTCAAAAAAATCACGACGGTCACATCTCGAAATTTGAGGAACTTTAAGAGATCATTGGAAAATGGTTTAAGTTTTAGGAAGGAATCTTTTTTTCAGGATTTTAGGGATCCCATGACGCGATCCCCTCATACTGAGTCGACACACCCATTTTTGTTGCCCAACAACATGACAGAATGAAACCCCAATCCAAAAAAAGGCGCTTGTTGGTGGGAAAGGAATCACACAAGTTGTTCAACAATTAAGATATATCATCTAGGTGGTGGTGTCAAATATTTTTTGTTTATTTTCACCCCTAGCTGGGGAAATGATCCAATTTGACTGATATTTTTCAATTGGGTTGAAACCACCAACTAGTTATGGGTTCATGATTGAAATCTATCATCCCCACCCTTAAAAAACAGGATTACTTTTTTTTGGGGTGGAAAAAGCAAGAATTTGTAGGACAAAAAACCAACATGTTCCAATTGAAAGCACCAACCCGAATTGGTTGCATCCAAATTCGATCCCTTGTGGGGATCGAAAATTGGCATCTTTGGCAAGTACTGAAGTTGTGTGGCCGAGCCTAGTTATAAATGGAGTATTATAGTTGTTGAAAACCATGAGAAACAACCCTCCATAATGATCGCTATATCATTTTGCTAATTGCGACTTTACATTTGGCTCAAGCACTGGTTAAAAAGGTGTTTGGCCGCCCTGCGCTTTCATATAAATCTCTTGGCATAGGCTGTGTTCCTTGAGATTTACTGGTTAACAGCCTCAGCATACATACTCCGACACTTGTCAACTTGAGCCCTTGCCAAGTGTCACCACCGCCATCTTTGTTCTCAACCTTGAAACCCAAAAGCTTTTAACGAGTTGATAGCTAGGGTCTTTGTTGAAACTTAGGTGTGAATTGTCACGTGTGCTTGCAAACGCATCAGGTGTGCCAACAACGAAGCAAAGCCAGTCGTCTTGAATCAGGACCATTGGGAATCGGGGACGGGTGTTTGCAACTTTGCAACTCCGTTACCAGGGATAGCATCCGACCTCACTTTTGTTCGCTCAGTAGTGCATTTTGCAGAGATCTCCTTCGTTGCATTCTAAGAATCTTCTAAGTGAGAATCTGGGCATTTGTTTTTAATACATCGATCACATTAAATCTCCTTGTCAGTATCTAAAGGATTGGATAGGTGAGAGGTAGTGTGAATTGACAACAGTAGATCCGAGAATTGAAAACCATCTCGTGTGGCAATTGGGTTCGAGTATCAGTGGTTGTTTCGTCGTGAGATTGGTGTGATTTGTGTTTCATCGTATGCACATTCCGCCGTGGCGTAGACCTCCTGAACCACCGCATCCTCCACGTCGTTCGAGGTCACCTGTGACTCGTCGCACCCAAGGGTTGATTGAAGCTCATAGGAGAAACGTCGGTCAACGGCGTGGAGGTAAAGCTGGACGGCGTACAAAGTCGATTCATCGTGGACTTCTTGAGATTCTTGTGACAAGGCTATCACAGTTATTGAGTATCATAGTCCAAGGAAGGTCTTTGTACGAAAGAAGATTGCAGCAAGTTCAAGATCGATTGAACTCGTTGGGCGATCCCGCGAACTTCCCCGCGGACAAGGCTCTTGTGTTGCCAAGTGCTCGGTCGGAAATCGAGGATATTTCAGTTGAATCTGAGAGTGTCTTGGAAACTGTATATCTTGAAAGACGAAGACGTCGAATACATCGAGGATCCTGACAGGCCTTACGGTGACAACGAGCAATTGAACCGAGTGTTTCGGCGTTTGCGTGACCAGGGCCAACTGGAAGAGGCATCATCGTCTTCAAGACCATCGGTGTTGCCATCATCTTCTTCAAGATCATCGGCGTTGCCATCATCGTCTTCAAGGCCATTGGTGTTGCAGCAGAGGCCCAAGCCGAGACCAGCAGCACTTCAGCCTCGACCAATCTTTCGTAGCTTGACATCCTTTGATCTTCGGCGTTTAGAGTTGCAAATTCAAGAGGGATCTGGACCAATTGAAGGAGCACGACCACCACACCGTGCTTGATTCGTACAGATTATCTTTGAAACGCGTGAGCAAAGCAGCCGACGGTTATTACCCTCCTGAGTCACGGCAAGTGTCGCAGACAGCTTTCCATCAGCCTCTCTGTAAGTTTACCCAAATCATACTCTCGTACTGCCACGCTGAGTACACGGTTCGCAACGTACTCACTTGCACGAGCCATCAGCAAGAGGTATCTCGGACTCTGATATCTAGGCACGCTACGGGGGAGAAAGGAAAACTTTCAGTACTTCGGGCTTTGGTACGGCTTGACACGCCGCTCTTTCATATAGACGACTCTGCTGAAGTCATCGAGGAGTTCCGTCAATTCTTATCGGTTACTCCGTCCTGCGTGTGGAAGATCATTGGCTGCAGGAACGTTGGTGAAGCCTTATCAACGATCCTTGACCGAACTGGTTTGTCGCAGGCCTGATTTCTTGTGCAATTTCCACGCACAAATCAAAGAAGTGTACCATAGTTCAGTCGTCCTTTGATTCCTCCTTTCGAGTTGAGTGAAAAGAGTGGCACATCCGTGAGTGTTTGCACAACTGCAACATCACAGGGTAATCAAAACTTACTTCGTGTGATCCTTAGCAAAGCTTAGTTGATCCAGTTGTCTGTTATTCTTAGTATTTAGACCCTCAATAATTTTGCAAAGCAACTTGTTGGGATTGACATTTTGTCACAGAGTCTTTACTTAGAATGCCTCAAATTAGTGAAATCACAGACGCAATGACGACAATGGATGAATCTAACACATCCAATTCGTATCAAATTTCATCATCCACACCTGAACAAGTCCAGACACATAGTAGAGCTTTGCATGTTCGGAAATCCAACTCAAAGAGTTCGCAGTCTAGAAGTAGCAGTTCAAGTTCAAGTAGACCACCAATGCCAAAGGGTGCATCATCACATCGGGGGCCGGGAACTTTAGCAACCCCAACATCGGGAGCTATTACCCCAGTTGGATCTCGTCAAGGGACCCCAGAACCATCAGTTGTAGGAATGTCACAAGCTTATGGGCTTTCGTTGCAGGATCAAAGATCGTTGCAGCAATCCTCAACTACCAATGTGATGTATAATGATCAAAGATCTTTGCACCAACAGGTAAACATAGGCATGGACCCAAATGTTGCAGCTTCAGCCAGCACATGCACAGGCGGTTGAATCCCAAGCTACTCAAAGGGTTGATGAGATTCAAAGGGAAGCTAGCCAGTATGCTCAACATATTGAACAACAGGCATTGCAACATGTAAAAGGGGTTGAAGTCTAAGCTCAACACGCAGTTGAAGCCGCTGGTTCACATGCTAAGGAGGTTGAAATAAGAGCTAATCAACTTGTAGAAGAAATGCGTGGTGCCCATAAATGTGAATTATCTGAAGTTCAGACTGTTGCGAATCAAGCCTATCAGAATTCACAACAACAACTTCAGGCTATGATGGCTGAAAATAGTGTTTTGAATGAAAGGTTGGAATCACAATCAAGGTTGCTGGAAAGCCAACAAAATCAACAGCAAGAATTGCTGACTACTGTGCTTAACCTTCAGTCCGAACTGACATCATTGAAACATCAGGATTTAGCCTCAACACCACCAGTGATTGTAGAAAATGGCGCGGGTATTCAGGAAATGCAAATGCAGATGTTTCAAATGATGCAGGATTTATCCAAGGAAGTTCAAATGTTGAAACAAGATCGACAGACTGATTTGTTGAGGGCACAGTTGCATAAGCAGGGAAATACGCCTAGTCCTATAGCACCAAGTCCAGTTTGGTCCGGGTCAGCTTGTGCAGGGATTCCAGATAACTTCAACATTGCAACCCCGACGCTAGGAGTTTCTAGAGATAAGATCCCAGAACCTTCGTCAAGCAGTGGGCATGCATCTCATCCAAGCCTTCCATTGAAACCACCAAGAGAGCCATCATTACCAGGATCTTCAGCATAGTCATCGACATCGGTTGGACGCCGCGATGGCGGTGGTGGGGGTTCATCAGGTTCACCCGGGGCATCAGGATTTCACGGGGGATCAGCAAACTCATCGTTGCACAGATCAGCAGGTGTAGGATCAGGAAGAGTTGAATTAACAGAAAAGGAAATATATAAATCAAAAGATTTATCCCTTGTCAAGATTGAGCAGTTACCTATCAATGCAGCCCAATTTAGGAGTTGTAGGAATGCCTTAATCACCAAAACATGTGCCATTGATCAGACGGGTCAAGATTTCATTTTGACATGGATTTCCGAAGCCTTTAATGTAGAAGATGGTGATCAACTTCACTACTCTGGTGTTTTGCCACGGCTAGACGCACACTTGGCATCATTGTTAGCTGACACTAAGCATTTGAAATCAGAAATCGGAATGTCTTATCAAAGCTACATTGAGAGATGTCAAATGGCAGGAAGAAGTCCAAAGGGCCGATTCATGATTTGGTTGTTGGCACAGCAATTCAGATTGGATATGCAAAGAGGTGCTAATCTCACTGAGCAATCCCTTCTTGAACTGGAGTGTGAAAATTTCACGTACAATGGTTTGAAAGCATTTATCGAGAAGATAGAGTATGTCCTGGATGCTATACCATTTGAGCACCAACCTTCTGAAAGAACAAAGTTTACTTGGTTGTTTGGTAGGGTAAAGAAATGCCAAAGGTCAAGGCGAAGGCAGATGGTGCCAAGGCGCTGATGCCGAGAAAGGGAAAGGTAAAGGAAAAGGGAAAGGAGATAAGGAGAAGAAAGGAGACAAAGATCAGCCAAAGGCACCAGCTAAAGCTACAGTTGAATGCTTGTTCTTCCCAAAAGGTACTTGCAACCGACGTCTGTACATCCTTGAACGCCGACAGATTTGGCAATAAGGGTTCTTGGGGATGTGACACATACGATGCTGGAGAGACCGGGCCTCGGCTTGAAGTCTTTGGGCTCTTGGCAACGGATCTTCATCACCATCTTCACTGTCAGCATCTGACAAACGCCTATCACCTTCGACAAGAGGTGCAACAGGATGCGGCGCAGGAGGTTCGTCCACAATTTCACCATCACCTGCTGCTAAGGCATAAGTTTGACGTGACACATTTACATCTTCTACAAAAATGGGCACTCCATCCTCGACCCGGTTGGCCTGGATGATTTGAGATTCATCTGCAGCAATCTGTACAACGTCCTTACTTTTACCAAAGAAGGGCAACTCTCCAGGGACCCATACAAATGGTTTGTCATCTTCTTGGACTATCTTACCCAAGGAACGAACCAAGGGGCAATCGTTCATTACATGATACGATGCCTTGCCAAATGACGATCCATCTAGTGAAATGCACGAATCGCTAACAAATGTCCCATTTCCAGTTTCAAACTTTGTTGGATTTACAGCGGTGGAAAATTGATCTATCATGTCCTTTGAAAACCCTTGCTCTATAAAGGCTCTTTCTGAACATAGGTCTCTTCCTGCTCCACTGTCTGCGATCCATTCAACTTGTTGGACATCACTGTGCGCCGAACGGGCTGACAATGCATGATAGTTCGATAAAACGGCAGGCACGCAATGCAAAGTATCTTTGACACTCACATCTTCAGGAATCTGAGGGATGATGTCTTTGACACCACCACCATTGCCAGAACACAGTGATGCAATGGATGCATACCCCTGTGTCTGAAGGCAGTTCGTTGAAATCGAAACAACTGGATGCTAACGAAAAAAACGTGACGAAAGGTTTCACCAAGGCTGCAATGGATGACTTGAACATCGACCATGCTGATTTCTTCAAGTTTTCATTTGCTGTATTAATGTTGGATGCAGAGGCTCCGGAAATTCCTGCTGATCCTACAACGAATGCCACTGCGGCAGGCTTTGCTGTTGCTGCTGGCTTTGCCTTAGCAGGTGCCTTGGCCGGATTATGGACGAAAGGGCAGCTATCGCTAGAGTGACTAGGAAAAGGCATGATCCTCTTGAACCAAGAGGTGGTTTGGAGGAAGTCACAACATTTGGACAAAGGCTCGCGGCAGACTTCATCATAGTGAACAAATCTCATGCTACTGTTAAAGAAGCCGTAGTTTTGGTAATCATGGATGAATTCTCAGGTTACCTTGCTGCCTATCCATGTGCTAGAAGAAACGCCGATGTTGTGGTGAAGTCGATTTTGTCGTTCCTTGGACCGTCATATCATGAACGCCCCACAATCATGTGCAAAACAGATAATGCACCGGAGTTTTCATCAGCATGCACTACGTTAGGATTTGTTCACGAACCGACATTGGCAAGACGATTTCCTCACAACAGTGTAGTCGAAAGATTGATTCGCACACTAGAAGAAATCACAAGAGCTGCACACTTAGGAGCAGGATTTCAGATCATGTTGGATCTTTGGCAACATAGTGTTCAGTACGCCGCCACTGTCATCAATGCTTACCATCCAATCAAGGATAAAGATGGTAATTCTCACAATCGACATGAACTTGCAAGTGGAAAGGTTTTCGAAGGTAGGCAATTGATCTTAGGACAATTAGTCTATGTAAGAAAGGATCCATTGAACCGTCACAAGTTCGAAGCCAATGCTGTTCCATCACTTTTTGTCGGATGGAGGTACGATAGTGGACCCAAATCTCACAAAGGAGTGTATTTAGTCATTGACTATGCAGCTGTCAAGTCACAAAAGTCAGGATACTCTGTAGCTTTGTCAGTGCCTTGTGAAGAAGCGTATGTGCCACCAGGTGATCCCATTCTTCCATTGCATGCCGCTGCAGAAACAGCATTAGCAGAGTTCGGTGAAGCAAACCTAACTGAATATCTTCCAAAGGAAGTTCCTTTCTCGAGCCTTCCATCAGATGCATCACCAGCTGTTCGACATGAGTATATTCGTTTTGGTGCCACCCCAGGCTGCAAAGCGTGTTCTGAACTGAAAGGTAGGCACAACAGCAGATGCAAAGCAAGGTTTGACATGTTAGTTAAAGCTGAGAAAGCATCAAGTGTTGACAAATCACCGGGAACACCAAAGACTCCTAAAACTATTGCTACATCAACACCGGACACCTCGCCCTGAAGCAATCGTCGATGACACGATAGCTGAAGCCGAGGACACTTTATCGTTTAGTGCTGGCATACCACCAGGATATCCTGACGCTGCCATGATCAATCGTGTCGCATCAACTATTGATGAAGCATTCGTCGAGTCAAGTGTTCAACGTTCTAGGCTTAGACGAATCAATGGTTTGTCAGATGCACGTACGCTATATGACTTTGCATGTTCAGATACATCTGTTATCGGAGAAATTGCAAACAATGTTGGCATTCACTGCATCAGACTAAGCCGATCTACCCTGAACTTGTGTGATCCAGTGCATGTGAATCAGGCGATGGGACAATTGGAATCAACACCTGGAGCAGATGCATGGGCATCTGTAAGATGCACACATCATTCGCCAATACAAAACCTCAACATTCATATGTATGGGAAGAAGTATAAACAAAAGTTGAATGAAAGAAGAGCTGGATCAGAAACCTTGCTTCAATATGCCATTCAATTCTTAGAGAGAGCTTTGGAATCAGGGGGGCGCATCGGTTTTGAGCTGCCTGCCGAAAACCAATTATGGAACAACCCATATTTGCTTGACGTTGAGAAGAGGGCATGTTTGAGACGTGTATACTTTCATGGGTGTGCACTTAATCTTAAAGGGAAACAAGGAAAATTTCTGAAGAAACCTTGGTGTGTATCAACAAGTGACCTACGTCTCATTCAGTTTTTCTCGCAACATCAATGCGATAAGATACATGAACATGAAGAATCACTTGGAAAGAACGCAGCGAAATCTGCATTCTATACTATACACCAGAGTTTGCAAACACGATCTTCGAAGCATGGTATCCCAAACAGTGGTATAAACGTGTTCCAGATTTAAGTACGAAATCAGCACTCGTCACCAAGAACCTGACAAAAGCACAATGGAAACAAGACGCCAAGGCCATCGAAGCAATTAAAGCTGAAGCAGCAGGTCTTCGAGCAAATGGCACATGGCTGGATGAATCTGTCATCCCACTTGCTCAGCTTAAAAAGCAGGCAAGAGCATCAGGTGAAGAGGTGAAAATAGCTGAAGTTCTTACGCTAGCTGGAATAAAACACTCGGAACTTGAAGAACAATTCCACCGCTACAAGGGACGCATAGTGTATAGAGGAGATCAGATCAGAAATCAGAGCGGGGATCATATCCTATTCTCTGAGAGTGAGACCACGACCACACCGACAACAATCGCTGCATTAAGTTTAGCTTTGTGGTACAGCCTGTCAACAACGATTTCCTGCGCAGATTGCGCGCAGGCTTATCTTCAGTGCCGTTGGACACCAACACCTGGGTGGTGTTACCATTCGAACTGTGGTTGCCAGAGTGGACAAAGCGTTTTGATCCCACTGAGAAACTCACAGTGAGATTAGTAAAATCCATCTACGGTCATCCCCAGAGCGGAAATCTGTGGCAGGCACTTGGAAAAGCAGTTGATTGAGATGCAAGGTGTGCCGATCCCAGAATATCCATCCAATTTCTTGTTTCGTCGTGGACCAAATCGGAACGTTACTCTTCTCCTAAATATCTATGTCGACGACCTAACCCTAGCTGGTGGGTGTCAGGACATTCAAGATCAATTTTGGGATGAGTTAAAGACCCGAATAAAGATTGATCCACCCGAATATATCAATGAAAAGGGTACAAAGATACTTGGGAGGGTTCACAAAATTAAAAGAACCCCAGAAATGAATACTATGACTTATGATATGACAGCTTACGCCAAAGGGATTGTTGAATTCTTTTGCGAGGTGACTGATGTCCCAAAAGAAAAGCTTCGTTCAGTTACCACACCGTGTCTCCCAGAGGCAAACATGTGTGACGAGGAACTTGAAAATGAGGGGCAACTTTCTAAATTCGCATCGAGAATATTAATGAGATGTCTCTGGCTGAGCCGCCTATGCCGGCCCGACATAGCATTTGCTGTGCAACGTCTTGCGAGCCGTGTGACACGTTGGACAAAATGGGAAGACAGACAGACATGTCGTCTTGTCAGTTATTTGCATTCAACTTGCAATCATGTTATGAAGTTGACTGTAGACCCATCACAGCAGTCGTCCTTGCATGTGTTTACGGACTCCGATTTCGCATCCTGTCCATACACAGCAAAGAGTACATCCGGTATTGTGTGTGTCATAAAATCTGGTATTCAACATTACCCTGTCATGTGGCAGAGTAAGAAACAGAGTTCAATCGCAAGGAGTACAACCGAAGCTGAACTCATAGCCTTTGCAAGTGCATTGTTTGGAGAATCACTGCATTTACATTCAATGTTGGAAACACTGACAGAATCCAAGGTCGAAATTGTCTTTGAACAGGACAACCAGGCAACGATTACAATTCTTGAAGCTGGCTACAGTGCTAAACTTCGTGGAGCAAACCGTGTTCATAGAGTGAACATTGCATCGATTCACGAACAGCTTGAAAAGAAAGTATTCAGCGTGGATTACTGTATGTCGGAGGACCAACGTGCAAATTCTTTAACCAAACTGATGCCGCCTATGCATTGGCCAGAAGCATTAAATCAGTTATGCATTACTGCACCATAGATCCATTGCACATAGATCTGCAGTGATACCACTGACTGGAATTGTTTGTGTGTGTACGGCGTGTACATACATACCTGAAATCAATGTGCTGCGTGCACATCCTGGTAGGAGCTTTCATCATGTACAGATTGAGGGGGGAGTTGTTGAAAACCATGAGAAACAACCCTCCATGATGATCGCTATATCATTTTGCTAGTTGCGACTTTACATTTGGCTCAAGCACTGGTTAAAAAGGTGTTTGGCCGCCCTGCGCTTTCATATAAATCTCTTGGCATAGGCTGTGTTCCTTGAGATTTACTATTATAACCCGTACAACTGGGGTTATAACCCGCTATGAGTGGAGTTATAACCCTACATTTTAACTGGTAGGGGCCCCACTTTGTAGGAATTGAGTAACTAGTAACTTGGCATATAAACGGCATTATTCAACATTCTTCAAATCATGGCTGGTCAACCTACCCCCATGTAAGGTACCCCCATGAGTAATAAGGCCTTATTAAGGAAACAACTATACTTAATAACCCCTTGTTAAGGCCTTATTTGTCATGGGGGTACCTTACATGGGGGTAGGTTGACTGACCATGATCAATTGGAATTACATTCTGACTTGGGAACGATCGTGCCAAAGTTCCGTGAACTAACACCATGAGGGAGAAAATGAAAATAAAACGTACCACCCCTGGTCCGTCGTTTTTAGATGGCTGCCGCTCCCGACCGAAATCCGACCGAAATCCCTACTAAAGATGATTCTAAAGTATTTTAAGCTGGTGGTCATGATTGCCCACAGTGGCAATGGTGGGAAGAACAATCCCTATTTGGGAAGTTTCAGGCTAGCAAACAATCTTTTCCAATTGGGTTGAAATGACCGCCTAGATTTCAATGGTCGCTCCATTGATCCGAGATGACTTCATATCTTCAGCTTGTGATCAAAAATTCACTGGGAGGTAACCGACCAATAACTGGTGACAAACCCCATACTTCAGGGTTTTCTTGGAAATAAACCTGTCCCTTTTAAAAGGGGGCGGTTTGCTACGCATCACCTGTTTTTGTTGATGTTGAAAAACCGGAGGACATGAACCGCTGGCAAACCGAATGTGCTTCTGGGGTGGTAGCGACGTTTCTTTTTGTTTTTCCCAAATGCTGCAAGAACCCTGTGACTTCTTGAGATGTTCTTTCAACATGACTCGGATGATACATTTTTTTGGATTCACAACTTGGAGTTTTCAAAACAAGCAAGCGGCAAAAGAGACTTGGTTGGTGGTTTATAGGGATTCTACTTTGGGTTATCCGCCTTCCCGATCGCCACCACCAGGATGACAAATTAGATCTTTCGTATGGAGTTGGGTAATTTAGGATGAGTTTTCCTTTGGCTGAAACAAGGGAGGAAAAAACATAGTTGGTGAAATTTTGAAAAGATTCCAAACTTAGCCACATTCATGAATTGTGCGGTTTATGACTCTTGAATCTTGCAATCTACCTTTAGATATACCAAAAAAATGGACTCCAAACTGGCAAGCACAAAACACAAGATAGATCCCTTGGGACAAAGCGACACGGTATGCGACTTGACGTGACAGAAAGGTCCAAGGCAGTGTATGATTTGTGCTCCATTGTCAGATCATCATTTTAAAAGAGGGATCGAAATCATACTCTTACCCTCTCTAAAACTAACATAGCACCTGGAAATAGGCCATCCCAAAAGGAAACTAGTATTCCAATCATCCATTTTGGGGACGAAAGCATAGGATACCCTGATATTCCTAGTCTGGTAAATTAATTGTGCAATGTGAAAAAAGTTTTCTATGTATTTTCCTCTTGAAAATGCCGGGTTTACAGTATCGTCTAACTTTGTTAGAGGTTGAGGTTAGTAGATGGCTTTCTGGTGCAGGCCAGTTTTTTGTTTGAGACGAATCTTTTGAGTGCCAAAGGCCTCCCACAAAAAAGACCCTTGAGTGTACATGAGCAGTGAAAAAGCCTTGATTGTTTCGGGTATGTAGGGGAATTATGCTACCCAGTTACGTGGGGATCATAATAAGCCATTATAAGGATCCCTCTTAAACAACCAGTATAGTCGAAAGTAAGGCCGGGTTTTTTTACATGAATCAGTGTAGAAAAGGCACCATCTTAAAGTTTTTCCATGACTTATGATTCCAAAAATGGGCAAGAACCTCTTGCAACGCCAGAATGTTTAGGTCCTTTCTGTCAAACGTGTCCGGGTGGCAATGGCCCTTTTCCGGGCCAACAAAAAAGAAAATCTGCCCTTTCCAAGCCCCAAAAACAACAAAAGATGGGCCTTCTTGAAGATCTGCCGAAAGCTGTACAGTGCTACAGTCCACGAATCGTGGGTAAGGAGGCTGGGTGACCCAAAAAGGAGATGCCGAAAGCATGTACGCTCCATATTTGAAGCTATCATGTATTTATTGTGTGGTCCATTTCTCCAGTAACCGCAACTTTCGTTGGAGGTGTTTTGAGGGAATCTGTGTGGTGATTTTAGAGAGGGTCTTCAGGTTGGCAACAAAAATCTCATACTCCACTTGTAATATGTTTTTCCCGATGATTTCGTTTCACAAAAAATGTTTAGCTGAAACTCTTGGAAGTAAAAGTCTTAGTAAGAATTTATCGTACCTTGGGCCAAGAGGAAGGATTTTCCGGGACGATCTCCGAATCTTTGTTGAAGTCAATGATTAGAGTTGCAAAGCCTTAAAAGATAGCAGTTTTCGGACGAATGTAAAATCACTCCATCAATGTTCAGTTGGTTCAGATTGAAAGGTTGGAATGGGAAGTTGTTTGTATCAAAAGAACACATAGTGGGGTGGTGGTTTCAAACATTTCTTATTTTCACCCCGGATCCCTGGGAAAATGATCCCATTTGACTAATATGTTTCAAATGGGTTGAAACCACCATCTAGCATATATCTCCAGCTGCCAGCTATGATATCTTTTTCATGTGTTCCGCCCGAGTTTCTGAATTCTTCAAGTTTCCAACGCTGTCATTTTCCCCATCGCCGCCGTGAGCGATGCCGGAGCATCTTGGTTGCCGTGGTTTTTTGCTGTTGGGAAACGACGTGTTGAATGATGGTTTGAGGCACGGCACCATGTGGTGTTGAGTTGATAGTATGGGAATAGGTACCTGGTGAAAAGTTGGTGGTAATCACATATCCTGGGATTTGTTTTTTCAGGTGGTGTTTTACCTTTTTACCGTGGTAGATCACCATGTTTCACCACCATTTGGGAGAATATGTTCTACTTCTTTGCAAGCATCAAACAAGCAAATCCACGTATCTCATTTACGGGAAGCCCTTTATTGACGTATCCACAAAGGGTTTTGAACAATCAGAGTTGCCATCAAGAGTATTCTGACATGCTGAAGAGAAATGCAATGCAACCCTCAAAATGGAGCTGTTTAATAGTAAGTATGGTCCGAAATTGTGTGGGCTTTTTTGGGCAACAGTAATTTTTGTTGAGCCACAGTCATATGTTCTTTGTGTTCGTGTATTCCCTGACAAATTGACATGGAACCCAAAAATGGAGGTTTGGAAGATGATTTTCCTAGTATAACAGGTGATTTTCAGGTTCCATGTTAATTTTCCAGGGTGTATCTCTTTCTTTATTCGCTTCCTTTTACATCAATGCATTCATCGGCCCGGCCCTTCGAAAAAGATTTCTTTCACAGGTCTCCCTGGTCAACACCCCTGGGCCAACCTTTTTTCGGTGGATTTTTGCAACCGCAACGAAATCCCACAAAAATCACACCAATTTCCAAAACAAAAGCCAAAAAAAAATGCATGTTTGAAAGGAAACACATCAATTTCCAACATTTTTAACCTCTATAGATCACCTAAATGTTGGGCTTTGTCTCCGCGGAAAATTTTCACCACAGATGTTGAACGCATCTAAGGATTCACCGTGGTTTTTTCCCACGGGGGTGAACGAGTTTCCGAATGGTTGCGTCATGTGTTTTTCACGAGTCATGTGTTTTTGCGCAAGAAAAATAAATAAAACCTGCATTTTATAGGGGAAAATTTGTACCAACCTCAACTGGTTAGCCGAATTTCTTCCATTCACAGTATCAAAAAGCCTCAGGATGTCTGAACACTTCCTGGACGCGTCTGACCTGGGTATGTCGCAAAGACCGAGAATTGGGAAAAAAAGCACCCATGGAGGGTAAGTGGCCGCCATAAGGGCCCAGTTTTTGGAGCTACACTTTAAAAGGTTACAGTTTCTTTTGTTAAGGGTTTCACCCTATACCTTTGAAAGATATATATATATATATATATGTATATTTTCATATGCACCCGAGACCTTTCACCAACAGTTCGTCAAGGAGTTTCAAAACGCTGTTTTTGTTGGGGCGTTTTGAAGTCTGTGGTATCTTCAAGTGGTATGTTGGCAAAATCCATTGGATTTTTTTCAGCATTTTCCTAAAATCTTCCTTGATTCAGGTTGTGGAACCCACCTTTCAAAGAAAGGTCATCATCTCATGACGGACGTAAGTAGTGGCGGGGCAACCATGGAAGTCTCGTGTTTTTCGTCCCCAATTCCGGAAATGTTGTGCATTCATGGCTCCATTTATGGGGGTGATCCTAACTACTTACATCGAGAGGAGGCCCATCCTCCAAGAATTGTTTCACTACTGCGGAACGCCTTGGGGAGAAATAGCCGACGTAGCGGAATCAATAGGGAAGCCTTGGTTTCCCGAAGATCTCTAAACAGCGCTCTTGAGGGGGAAGCAAGTACCCTCCCTTAAAAACTAACAGCAAAAGCACCCTGTACATTGATGGGTTTTAAGTTGAATCTTCCTTTTGTTGGGTTTCTTCCTATTTTCAGGGGTGTTCACTCGCTGTTGGTTTTAGGGAGCTCTCCCCATGGCCTCATCCGTCGGTTTTTTCCACCAGGACATTGGCAGTGAACCGCCATGGACGTTAACACAGCTCCAAGGCTACTTTGATCGACGCTATGCAGGCGATAAACATTGAATTGGGGGAGGGGTCGAAGCAACAACAACAACAACAACAACAACAACAACAACAACAACAACAACAACAACAACAACAACAACAACAACAACAACAACGAGGAACACAAGAAACAGCAAACAACAAATTTTCAGATACTACAGCAAGAATTTTCCAACACGATACAAAGGTATCATGATCATCATCATCAAAGGTCTAGTTTTTTCAGCGGCGGGAACCCCACTCGGTAAAACCAACTCGGAACTCGACACAGGACCCAGATTGGGATAGCGGCCTCCCCAAAAGGGATAGCCAAAAATCATCTTTTTCAGGTGTTGGTTTCAAATGGGTGTTTCCGAAAATAGGGGTACACCCAAATCATCCATTTTAATAGAGGTTTCCATTATAAACCATCCATTTTGGGGTATCCCTATTTTTGGAAACACCCAAATATGTTTGGAATGTTCCGAATGGTTTGTTTTCCGAGATGGGATGGACCTTTTGGGAAGGAAAAAATCGATCTCTGGATGGGGTGGACCTGACCTGACCGGGGGATTTGTCGTTTATTTCGAGGATTTCAAGTCGTGACTCAGTGGTGGTGTACTACATTTGGAGATCATGTTGCGAAAACTAGTGGATCACATATGATTTTGTATTGATGCAAAAAGTCTCATCTCATACCTTCCTGAGAACGATCACATACATCCCTTCCCGTTTGGCACTTTTGAGTCGATGATTTTCCGAACTTCCCTTTGGTGGGATATATGAGTATTCCCATCATCTCAGCCCCCAAACAACCATGGCTGGTCAACCTACCCTCCCCCTAACCTTCCCCCCTCAGAAATAAAGGTTTGATAAGGCCTATTAAGGGAAACCGGTTAATAAGCCCTTATTATGGCCTTATTTCTGGGGGGGTACATTAGGAGGGGCAGGTTGACTAGCCATGAAACAAATGTCAGCATCCAAAACCACCTGACTCTTCAGGACTTGCATGTTCCAGATGTGTTGTTTATATTCAACATAAAAAAAGAGGTGTCTAGATGGTGGTTTCAAACCTGGTTTCAAAATGATCCTATTTGACTTGCGCATATTTTTCAAAATGGGTTGGTTCAACCACCAACTAGGTGTTTTCCAAACTCTGAGAAGATCTGCGAGGTAATTTTCCGGTCAGAAAGCAGTTTAGTTTTTTGGGGGATGATTTTTTTGTGAAAATTTCGTGGGATTTCGAGCCTTCAATGATTGAAGCATTGCAAAAGATACCTGTCACAAGCCGATGGCTAAAGACGCGAAAACGGCCAACCCTCACGTCAGGTGAACAAAGATTACCTCGAGGAGTTTTCCCCGGGGCAGCGGCCGTAGCACCTGAAAAGAACCTGGATATGGTGGATACTTTGTTTCAGTTTCTTGATTAAACTGATTCATGCTGATTTATCCATGAAGTATGTTTGAATGTTGGTGCCAGCATAAATGTTCAACTTCTGGTGGGATTCTTTGCTCAAAGGAAATGTGAAGCGCAACTCCTGTGAATACTGAGAAGGAATCGTTGCCGGTCATGGATAAGAAGGAGGTTGAGGATGAGGAGGGTGACTTGGATGGTTGGGATGATGAAGACTTTGAAGACTTTGAAACTCTTCCATGCAACTTGAAGTATGTTGTGATTTGTCTCATCCTGCCTGGCCTCAATGGCCTTCTCAATGGCTTGCTTTGGCCAGCCTACACCCTTCATTTTCTAAACAATGGCTGGCCTGTGGTGCGGGCAGGTCTTGCTCAAGCTCTTGGCTTTTCCTTCCGGGTATTGACTCAACAGATGGAACTGGCGGCTGGCTACTGGCTGATAGTGCCGCTTGGTGTTATCCACTTGGCATTTGCAGTCCTGGGCTTCATCTACTTTGACCAGGAGTGGGCTGTGTTTGCCGAGATCCTGGTAGTCTTCACTATCGATCCAACTTGTTCAATCGAAGGCCTTGCATTTGATACCTTTGGCAACTCAGAAAGCCAGGCTAGACAGGCATCTTCAACCGTGTTGTCTGTCTATACCATTGGAAACGCCTTGGCCTGCACTGTAGGGGGACTTGCCTTCGACTTCTACGGCTGGAGAGGCATGGCCGCTCTTCACACCATTTGTCAATCAGCTCTCCTTTTCATGCTGGCTATTCAGCCTTCAATGAGGCAGTCTTTCATGGAGGTTTGCTTTGGAGCGAAAGAGCTCCCCGAGACGATGGAGAAGGATGAGGTGGAAAGTTCCACAAGGGCTCAAAAAAATACAGATGTAGACAGTGGTGCAAATGGAGGCTTCATGGCTGTCTTACCAGGAGCTGTTGAAGAAGAACACAACCCACCAGATGCTGGAGACCTTGTAGTTGAGGAGGTTGGGGAAGGTGTGGACCCTGATGCACATGGACGAACAGGCATAAGGCCCAGCAACATGAGCAGGGCGAGCAGACAAACAGAAGTAACACGACCAGGCATAAGGCCCAGCAACATGAGCAGGACGAGCAGACAAACAGAAGGAACACGAACAGGCATAAGGCCCAGCAACATGAGCAGGACGAGCAGACAAACAGATGGAACACACACAGGCATAAGGCCCAGCAACATGAGCAGGGCGAGCAAACAAACAGATGGAACACACGCCACAGAGGTCAGTGAGGTCAGTAAGGGCACTGCGCGCACTGCAAACACTGACCGCACTATGCGGACTGGAAGCACAGGACGCTCAGCACACACACCACTCTCAGCACGCCCAGGACGCTCAAGACGCGACCGCTCAGGACGGACAGCGCGCAGCTCGGGCACTAGGGCCACTAGGGGAAGTGCAATGACTGCCAGATCGGTGTTGACCGCCTTGTCTCGTGTGACAGCCTTGTCAGAAGCTGGCCAAGATTTTCACCACCACTTTGGAACAAACTTGGCCACGATGCCTCACATTGTGGGCCGAACTGGTGCAAAACGTGTGTTGAGGGATGAAGGTGTGGACTTTGATGAGGAGGGTGACAAGGTGGAGGAGTCAATCTCCGAGACCGCTGAAACTAAGGCTCGTTCAACAAAGATTCCAAAAGATATCCGGCTTCCAGTATTGATGATCGTGCTGAACTGCTTCACCAACACAGCCACATATGTCATCGAGTACTCCACTTTTGCACTTTTCTTCAGGGAAGTGCACAACTGGAATGAAGCAACTTTGGCAGGTGTGGCCCAGACAGCTGGCGATGTGATGGCTGCAATCATGATGCAGGTGATTCCCTTTATGATGCCAGATGGCTATGATCCAGATGAAATGGGCCCATGTAGTAGATTCTGGCACAGCTTGACATCGCAACCTTACACTATCACTTGCGTTTTGGTCGCATGGATGGTCTTCAATGCCTGCCTGGTTAGCCCCTGGTTGCCTATAGCAATTGTAGCGCAAGTTTTCATGGGCACAAGCTACGTTTACAGTTGCAAGTGGTCAACTGACATGAGCCTCTTCTACTCATTGGGTGACTCCAAAGTGTTCCTGGCGATTCAAGTCCTCTGCCGAAATGCTGATTCCCTTGGTGGTGGCCTCGGCTCTATCTTTGGCACCTACCTCTTCACAGTTGGTCCAACAGTACCTTTTATCTTTGGAACTGGATTCACCACCACTGTGTTCTTGCTGTACACTGTCTGCTTTTGTGCTCGCCTTGGCTTTGGGGATGACATCGAAACTGCAGAGGCCAAACGCGCTCGTCGTCTGGGAAAGAACAGGGTCAGCAGCTGGGCGGCCGATGCACCAGCTCGAAAGACTCAAGTGGATGCAGCAGATTGAAAGAGTCGGATGCCAGTGGTTGTGCTTGAGGAGCCCGAAGAAATTGATGAGTGATCACAGCCTTTTCTGAGTCAGTGAAGTTGTTCGCTGGCTCCTGCCAATTTCTACCCTGGGCCTACCCTGCAGATTGTGTTTGTAGGTATTGGACGGTTTTGATGATGTGTTCATTTATGTTCAATCATTTTGATATATGAGATTTTTGCATCGGTCGATGTAAGGGGTCAGTATGCGAAGACACATGGGTATAAAATTACACCAGCGTAGACCCCAAACAGTTGGAGAAATCAGACGCATACGGCACGCTGCATGCTGCATACCATATACTAGTAGCGGTGGTGCTTGTAGTGGTGGTAGTAGTAGTAGTAGTAGTAGTAGTAGTAGTAGTAGTAGTAGTGGTAGTACTTGTGGTGGTGGTGGCGGTGGCGGTGGCGGTGGCGGTGGCGGTGGCGGTGGTAGTGGTAGTG